>WNGS01162464.1:27599-62599 GCA_020271785.1 Procambarus virginalis | reverse complement strand
AGGCAAAATTCGTGTAGACACTCGTTCGTGCGAGCAAAATTCGTGTGTATTCTCGTTCGTGAGAGGCAAAATTCGTGTAGACACTCGTTCGTGAGAGCAAAATTCGTGTGTATTCTCGTTCGTGAGAGGCAAAATTCGTGTAGACACTCGTTCGTGAGAGCAAAATTCGTGTGTATTCTCGTTCGTGAGAGGCAAAATTCGTGTATATTCTCGTTCGTGAGAGCAAAATTCGTGTGTATTCTCGTTCGTGAGAGCAAAATTCGTGTATATTCTCGTTCGTGAGAGGCAAAATTCGTGTATATTCTCGTTCGTGAGAGCAAAATTCGTGTATATTCTCGTTCGTGAGAGGCAAAATTCGTGTATATTCTCGTTCGTGAGAGGCAAAATTCGTGTAGATACTCGTTCGTGAGAGCAAAATTCGTGTGTATTCTCGTTCGTGAGAGGCAAAATTCGTGTAGACACTCGTTCGTGAGAGCAAAATTCGTGTGTATTCTCGTTCGTGAGAGGCAAAATTCGTGTAGACACTCGTTCGTGAGAGCAAAATTCGTGTAGACACTCGTTCGTGAGAGGCAAAATTCGTGTAGACACTCGTTCGTGAGAGCAAAATTCGTGTAGACACTCGTTCGTGAGAGCAAAATTCGTGTAGACACTCGTTCGTGAGAACAAAATTCGTGTATATTCTCGTTCGTGAGAGGCAAAATTCGTGTAGACCACTCGTTCGTGAGAGCAAAATTCGTGTATATTCTCGTTCGTGAGGCAAAATTCGTGTAGACACTCGTTCGTGAGAGCAAAATTCGTGTATATTCTCGTTCGTGAGGGCAAAATTCGTGTAGACACTCGTTCGTGAGAGCAAAATTCGTGTATATTCTCGTTCGTGAGGCAAAATTCGTGTAGACACTCGTTCGTGAGAGCCAAATTCGTGTGTATTCTCGTTCGTGAGAGGCAAAATTCGTGTAGACACTCGTTCGTGAGAGCAAAATTCGTGTATATTCTCGTTCGTGAGAGCAAAATTCGTGTATATTCTCGTTCGTGAGAGGCAAAATTCGTGTAGACACTCGTTCGTGAGAGCAAAATTCGTGTATATTCTCGTTCGTGAGAGGCAAAATTCGTGTAGATACTCGTTCGTGAGAGCAAAATTCGTGTATATTCTCGTTCGTGAGAGGCAAAATTCGTGTAGACACTCGTTCGTGAGAGCAAAATTCGTGTGTATTCTCGTTCGTGAGAGCAAAATTCGTGTATAATCTCGTTCGTGAGAGGCAAAATTCGTGTAGACACTCGTTCGTGAGAGCAAAATTCGTGTAGACACTCGTTCGTGAGAGCAAAATTCGTGTATATTCTCGTTCGTGAGAGGCAAAATTCGTGTAGACACTCGTTCGTGAGAGCAAAATTCGTGTATATTCTCGTTCGTGAGAGGCAAAATTCGTGTAGACACTCGTTCGTGAGAGCAAAATTCGTGTGGACACTCGTTCGTGAGAGCAAAATTCGTGTATATTCTCGTTCGTGAGAGCAAAATTCGTGTAGACACTCGTTCGTGAGAGCAAAATTCGTGTGTATTCTCGTTCGTGAGAGGCAAAATTCGTGTAGATACTCGTTCGTGAGAGCAAAATTCGTGTAGACACTCGTTCGTGAGAGGCAAAATTCGTGTAGACACTCGTTCGTGAGAGCAAAATTCGTGTATATTCTCGTTCGTGAGAGGCAAAATTCGTGTAGACACTCGTTCGTGAGAGCAAAATTCGTGTATATTCTCGTTCGTGAGAGGCAAAATTCGTGTATATTCTCGTTCGTGAGAGGCAAAATTCGTGTAGACACTCGTTCGTGAGAGCAAAATTCGTGTGTATTCTCGTTCGTGAGAGGCAAAATTCGTGTAGACACTCGTTCGTGAGAGCAAAATTCGTGTATTTTCTCGTTCGTGAGAGGCAAAATTCGTGTAGACACTCGTTCGTGAGAGCAAAATTCGTGTATTTTCTCGTTCGTGAGAGGCAAAATTCGTGTAGACACTCGTTCGTGAGAGCAAAATTCGTGTAGACACTCGTTCGTGAGAGCAAAATTCGTGTATATTCTCGTTCGTGAGAGGCAAAATTCGTGTAGACACTCGTTCGTGAGAGCAAAATTCGTGTGGACACTCGTTCGTGAGAGCAAAATTCGTGTATATTCTCGTTCGTGAGAGGCAAAATTCGTGTAGACACTCGTTCGTGAGAGCAAAATTCGTGTATAATCTCGTTCGTGAGAGGCAAAATTCGTGTAGACACTCGTTCGTGAGAGCAAAATTCGTGTGTATTCTCGTTCGTGAGAGCAAAATTCGTGTATAATCTCGTTCGTGAGAGGCAAAATTCGTGTAGACACTCGTTCGTGAGAGCAAAATTCGTGTAGACACTCGTTCGTGAGAGCAAAATTCGTGTAGACACTCGTTCGTGAGAGCAAAATTCGTGTATATTCTCGTTCGTGAGAGGCAAAATTCGTGTAGACACTCGTTCGTGAGAGCAAAATTCGTGTGGACACTCGTTCGTGAGAGCAAAATTCGTGTATATTCTCGTTCGTGAGAGGCAAAATTCGTGTAGATACTCGTTCGTGAGAGCAAAATTCGTGTAGACACTCGTTCGTGAGAGCAAAATTCGTGTATATTCTCGTTCGTGAGAGGCAAAATTCGTGTAGACACTCGTTCGTGAGAGCAAAATTCGTGTGGACACTCGTTCGTGAGAGCAAAATTCGTGTATATTCTCGTTCGTGAGAGGCAAAATTCGTGTAGATACTCGTTCGTGAGAGCAAAATTCGTGTATATTCTCGTTCGTGAGAGGCAAAATTCGTGTAGACACTCGTTCGTGAGAGCAAAATTCGTGTGTATTCTCGTTCGTGAGAGCAAAATTCGTGTATAATCTCGTTCGTGAGAGGCAAAATTCGTGTAGACACTCGTTCGTGAGAGCAAAATTCGTGTAGACACTCGTTCGTGAGAGCAAAATTCGTGTATATTCTCGTTCGTGAGAGGCAAAATTCGTGTAGACACTCGTTCGTGAGAGCAAAATTCGTGTATATTCTCGTTCGTGAGAGGCAAAATTCGTGTAGACACTCGTTCGTGAGAGCAAAATTCGTGTGGACACTCGTTCGTGAGAGCAAAATTCGTGTATATTCTCGTTCGTGAGAGCAAAATTCGTGTAGACACTCGTTCGTGAGAGCAAATTCGTGTGTATTCTCGTTCGTGAGAGGCAAAATTCGTGTAGATACTCGTTCGTGAGAGCAAAATTCGTGTAGACACTCGTTCGTGAGAGGCAAAATTCGTGTAGACACTCGTTCGTGAGAGCAAAATTCGTGTATATTCTCGTTCGTGAGAGGCAAAATTCGTGTAGACACTCGTTCGTGAGAGCAAAATTCGTGTATATTCTCGTTCGTGAGAGGCAAAATTCGTGTATATTCTCGTTCGTGAGAGGCAAAATTCGTGTAGACACTCGTTCGTGAGAGCCAAATTCGTGTGTATTCTCGTTCGTGAGAGGCAAAATTCGTGTAGACACTCGTTCGTGAGTCAAATTCGTGTGTATTCTCGTTCGTGAGAGGCAAAATTCGTGTAGACACTCGTTCGTGAGAGCAAAATTCGTGTATAATCTCGTTCGTGAGAGGCAAAATTCGTGTAGACACGCGTTCGTGAGAGCAAAATTCGTGTATATTCGCGTTCGTGAGAGGCAAAATTCGTGTATATTCTCGTTCGTGAGAGGCAAAATTCGTGTAGACACTCGTTCGTGAGAGCCAAATTCGTGTGTATTCTCGTTCGTGAGGCAAAATTCGTGTAGACACTCGTTCGTGAGTCAAATTCGTGTGTATTCTCGTTCGTGAGAGGCAAAATTCGTGTAGACACTCGTTCGTGAGAGCAAAATTCGTGTGTATTCTCGTTCGTGAGAGGCAAAATTCGTGTGGACACTCGTTCGTGAGAGCCAAATTCGTGTATATTCTCGTTCGTGAGAGGCAAAATTCGTGTGGACACTCGTTCGTGAGAGCCAAATTCGTGTGTATTCTCGTTCGTGAGGCAAAATTCGTCATCATTCTCTCATTCTCTTCAATCTCTTCATCATTCTCTTCATCAATCATTCTCTCTCATCACATTCAACTTAATAATGGTTCAGAATGGACAGAAACTGTCGTTTCTTCACCTTCATTGGTCATCAGGATGGAAAATTAGAAGTGGTCAGTGGAGCGCAGGAATGGAATAAAGAATTTGGAGTGTTTGGAGCGGGAGGGAGGAGGAAGTGGCAAGATCAATTGACCAAAAAGTAGTAGATTTATATTTAGGCCTATATATATGGAGGCCAAGTAGTTCGTGAGAGCAAAATTGTGTATTCTCGTTCGTGAGAGGCAAAATTCGTGTATATTCTCGTTCGTGAGAGCAAAATTCGTGTGTATTCTCGTTCGTGAGAGCAAAATTCGTGTATATTCTCGTTCGTGAGAGGCAAAGTTCGTGTATATTCTCGTTCGTGAGAGCAGAGCAAAATTCGTGTATATTCTCGTTCGTGAGAGGCAAAATTCGTGTATATTCTCGTTCGTGAGAGGCAAAATTCGTGTAGATACTCGTTCGTGAGAGCAAAATTCGTGTGTATTCTCGTTCGTGAGAGGCAAAATTCGTGTAGACACTCGTTCGTGAGAGCAAAATTCGTGTGTATTCTCGTTCGTGAGAGGCAAAATTCGTGTAGACACTCGTTCGTGAGAGCAAAATTCGTGTAGACACTCGTTCGTGAGAGGCAAAATTCGTGTAGACACTCGTTCGTGAGAGCAAAATTCGTGTAGACACTCGTTCGTGAGAGCAAAATTCGTGTAGACACTCGTTCGTGAGAACAAAATTCGTGTATATTCTCGTTCGTGAGAGGCAAAATTCGTGTAGACCACTCGTTCGTGAGAGCAAAATTCGTGTATATTCTCGTTCGTGAGGCAAAATTCGTGTAGACACTCGTTCGTGAGAGCAAAATTCGTGTATATTCTCGTTCGTGAGGGGCAAAATTCGTGTAGACACTCGTTCGTGAGAGCAAAATTCGTGTATATTCTCGTTCGTGAGGCAAAATTCGTGTAGACACTCGTTCGTGAGAGCCAAATTCGTGTGTATTCTCGTTCGTGAGAGGCAAAATTCGTGTAGACACTCGTTCGTGAGAGCAAAATTCGTGTATATTCTCGTTCGTGAGAGCAAAATTCGTGTATATTCTCGTTCGTGAGAGGCAAAATTCGTGTAGACACTCGTTCGTGAGAGCAAAATTCGTGTATATTCTCGTTCGTGAGAGCAAAATTCGTGTATATTCTCGTTCGTGAGAGCAAAATTCGTGTAGATACTCGTTCGTGAGAGGCAAAATTCGTGTAGACACTCGTTCGTGAGAGCAAAATTCGTGTATATTCTCGTTCGTGAGAGGCAAAATTCGTGTAGACACTCGTCCGCGGGGACACTAAAGCCCCGAAATCATCTCCAGATAACCTCAAGATAATGATGATAGTGTTGCACTTACAGGTGGGAATATCCCCATCTTACATCTTGACGACCATCTTCTCTTACCTGCACCTCATGCACCTATTTCCTATTTATTGCCTGTGACTTACTCTTGCTCTCATCCTTACCAGCTATTGATGCAGAGGAGTCTCGTCGTGGACGTGGTGGTGAGCAGACGTGTTTGGTTCGCTCTGCTACTAGCGTCTGGTGTGGTGGACGTGTTTGTCGTCGCCGGGAGCCGGCGTGTTAACGGATGGCTGGATAACGTCGCGCTGGGGGTGGTATAAGTGCTATCATGGGCTCCTACACACCTCCACTCAAGCGGAAGGAGTCCATAGGGCTCAAGTTTAGTTGTCATGTTGATCCCGACCTTGTATCCACGACGATCTTCGATGTGTTACAGATCAAGACGGAAGAAATATTTGGTTACCAAACACTGCCAGGGAACAGAGTGGTGTTGAAATTTGAAAACAATGTAGCGTTTTCAGAGTTTCTCAAGAAGTATGATGATGAAATTATAAGTTTACCTAATGGGAAAGGATCAGTAGAAGTGATTAATTTGAGCAAAACGTTTACATACGTTTCTGTGAGGGATGCGCCATTTGAAATGTTGAATGGAACTATTATACGCATACTGCAACAATATGGGAAAGTGGACAATGTTCGCTTCAATAAGTATACTTATGGACCAGGGAAAGGGCGTTTTAATGGAACAAGAACAGTAAAGATGGAACTTCATCGCAATATTCCTTCATCAATGTCAGTAGAAGGTCATTATATTAAATTTATATACAATGGCCAACTGCAAACTTGTTTTAAGTGTGGGCGTACTGGTCACATGGCTGCTGCCTGCCAGGTGGAGGCATCAGAACGGATCAACATTTTTCGTGAACATGACTTTCCGCCATTAATAGAGGACAGTGTCTCAGGAAATGAACCCACTGTTGTACATACTGCAGTGCCAGGTGAGGTAGATGAAGTAACCCACAACTCTGTAAGTGAAACGTCTGTGGGAGTGAATCCCAGTGCGAATGAGGCCGGTGAAGGTAACTTAGATCAGGATGATAAAGGTAATGCAGAAAAGGAATGTGCAGACGACACTGCTCAGGACGATTTATCTGCTATCGTTCAACCTGGTGAGGGTGAGGTAAGTCTGGACAATATACATGTGGACGCCCATGACATTGGCGCTGACGCTGCGCTGAGCTGCGATGACGACGGCGGCGCTGACCTTGGTGAGGTGACGATGGAGAAAGTAACTGGTTGTCAACTGGATGTGGAGGATGACTCCATGGAGGATAGTGATGTAGAAATGCCTGTGAAGAGGGCAACTCCACCCTCTTCAGTATGGTCTGATAGAAAGGGTAAGGGTAGTGTGAAGGCTGGTTCTGTAACCAGTCATGTAAAGAAACGTAGGAGAAAATTAACTCGGAGTATTGATCTGGTACGTATGAAGGACTTAGCCGCTAAATTAAAAGTCTCTGAAAAAATTGAGCAGGTTGTTACCGTTGAAGTTCACCGTGACCAAGGCCAGGAAGAGTCACCGACACGTAGCGAGGGCACAGTACAAACAGTGAGTGGGGATCATGGTAATGAGAACAGTGATAAGGCATGGTGGGATCTTGTGGAACATGAACAGAGTCGTGACGCGAGTGCAAATATTAAACTTAGATTTCGGAAAGGGAAAGAAGACACTAAGTTAGTGTCAAGTGAGATTACGATGGATAAAGAGTAATTTTGGTTTCTCTCAAATAACATTCGGGAAGCCTATTAATTTTAATTGTGCTACTTTGAACGTTAATGGGCTCAATTGTAGAAATAAACAGTTGCAGCTGTTATCATTGTTTAAATATCATAAATTGGATGTACTTTTAGTGCAAGAACACAATGTACAAGATGTTAAGAAACTTGATGTGTTGCTTGATTACTTTGAAGTATTAATAAATTCAACGAACTTGTTGAAGGGTGGTACAATGATATTGGTTGCTAAGCGAGCCCACATCAAGGTTCTTAATACTGAAATGGATGATAATGGTAATGTTTTATATGCAAGGATTTCTTTTTTTGACACCATCATTCCTCTGCTTAATGTGTATGCTCCCTCTGGCTCCCGCAGGAAGAAAGAGAGGGAGGAATTGTTCTCTAACGAGTTATTGTATTTTTTCAGAAATGATACACGTAAAATATTTTTGGTGGCGACTTTAATTGTGTCACTTCTGTGAGAGATTGTAGCACTCAGACGAATGCATGTGTATCTCCTGCTTTAATTACACTCTTGAAGTGTATTGGTCTCAAGGATGCGAATAGCATTAACGGAGGTGTATATGAATACACATATGTTCGCCAGAATTATGGCTCTAGGCTTGACAGAATATATATGCACTCATTACATGATAAAATTAGTTCTTGCAGTACTGTTCCGGTCAGCTGTTCAGATCACTGTATGGTTGTGGTGAAGCTTGTTATTGACGATCAGGTTAAAGTGGGGACAGGGTCTTGGAAGCTAAATTGCAGTCTGTTGCAGAGTAGAGATGTAATTGATAATTTTCAGGTATTGTGGGAACACCTGGTTGCGAAAAAACATAAGTTCAGATGTATGTTGGAGTGGTGGGACATGTGTAAAGTTGCATGCAAAAGTTTCTTCGTGAAAGTGTCCAAAGAAAAAGGCTGCTGAGAAATATGGTCTGTTAACCTTATTCCAACCAGACTAAAACAACTTTATGCAAAGGTCAATATGGGATTAGACAAGTATGAGGAAATTACCATTTGAAAGACAGAATTAACAAATTGCGGGATGAAATAACTGAAGGAGTCAATGTTCGCCTCCAGATTAATGATAGGATGTATGGTGAAAAACTCTCTCCTTATTTGTTAAGTAAAGTCAAGAATAACAAGGGTACAGCTCTTGTGACTAGTATTAAAGCAGGGATGGGACGGATATGACAAATACGGATGGGATTGTATGTTATGTTCGAGGTGAATTGGAGAAATTGTACAAAAAAGTGAACGTGGACCAAGGTATGCGGGAGCACTTCCTTGGAAAATGTACACGGGTTTTAAAACCAGATGACAACACGTCATTATTGGAAGATGTAGATAAGCAGGAAGTGTGGAGTGTGGTCAAGAGTTTAAAGAAAGGTAAATCACCTGGCTGTGATGGGTTCCCGGCGGAATTTATTTCTATCTATGGGATGTCATTGGTAAAGACTGTGTACAAGTGGTGCAGTATAGCATACAGCATAGGAAGCTTAGCATGTCGCAATCTCATGGGATTATTAAGATGATACCTAAAAACGGGTGATTTGCATATTCTAACGAACTGGAGCCACTTTCCTTACTAAATCAGGATTATAAAATAGTATCGAAACTGCTGGCAAATAGACTTAAGATTGCAATGGAAAAAATTATATCAAAGGAACAGTTTTGTGGTGTGCCTGGAAGATCCATAATCAATTGTAATAATGTAATTAGGGATGTTGTGTATTATGTGTCTGAGAATAATGTTCCTTCCTCTATGATAAACCTCGACTGGTCGAAAGCCTTTGACCGTGTTGATGTTCAGTTTGTATGGAAATATTGGATAGGGTAGGAGTTGCACAAGACTTTATTGATTGGGTCCGTATGCTTTATAAAGAGTGTCGGAGCAGCGTCTGTATCAATGGAGTCTTAAGTAAACCTTTTTTAGTTGAACGATCTGTACGTCAGGGATGTCCCTTCAATGATTTTGTATGTTATATTTCAAGAGCCACTGTACTTGGCAATAAAAGGCAATGACTTTATTGTTCCACCTTGTCTTCCTAATGCGATGACACTTCCTGTTGTTGGTTATGCAGACGATACAACTATTTTTGTGTCGACAGAAGACTCGGTGGTGAATGTTCAGAATGAGTAGACAAAATTTGAAAGAGCAACAGGTGCTGTAATTAACAAGAACAAAACGTGTATGATGGGGTTTGGCAGTGGAATAAAAGTTCACTGGACAGGTTCATGGTTCACGGTAGTGGAGTCAATTAAAGCTCTTGGATTTGCTGGTTGTAAACATATGAAACGACATTGGATACGAATTGGCAAGTACTATGTGGTAATATAATAGTTGCAACGAACATGTTGTCAAATAGGAATTAACCCTGTTTCAGAGGCTGTAATAATCAATTGCAAAATTTTGTCTAAAGTGGTATTGTCTCACAGCTTTCCCATAGACAAGAAAAGTGCAATGGAGTGACAAACTATTTTTAGATATGTATGGTAGGTAGATACCAACCAATTAACGGACTACTCTTTGTAAAGTGAGAAAAACGGTGGAATAGGAATACTGAATGTGTACAATAGNCACACACTTTAACACGTTGCTCCTACCTCAACAGTGGGTGTTTGCCTTGTCAATTTGTAACACACACCTACTACACATGTGTAGCTTACCTTTAGCAGGTGTGGCGAGGGTAAGAAGGGCGAGAATGGCGGGTAGAGAGGTATGAAGGTGTGTAGGTGCAGAGGGAGGGAGGAGGGAGGGAGTAGCACCACGTGGCGCTCCTCAACCTGGCTAGTGCTGCTGCCACAATGTACGCCATTACCACTCACCCATTAATAACCAAAGTGTATGACTACACTACTCGATGATTCACACAAGTGTGCATGTAGGATGACTTTACTCTAAGAGACTTTGGCCGTAAAACACCCGCCAACACACCAGTAAAACCTTCCACTTGCCAACAATGTGGCAACACCCCCCCACCGCCACACCGCTCAGCTGACTGCCTCACTGAATGACTTCTATTTAAACACAAGAATTGTTCTCATTCATTTTATCACTAATTTCCCACAAGACAATAATATCTTGGCTTGGCTTGCTTGGCTTAGCTTAGTACAAACACAACACAACCCACACTTGGCTTGGCTTGGCTTGGCTTGGCTTGGAGTACAACACAACACAACACACACTTGGCTTGGCTTGGCTTGGCTTGGCTGGCTTGGCTTGGCTGGCTTGGCTTGGCTTGCTAGCTTAGTACACCACACAACACACATTTGGCTTGGCTTGGCTTGGCTTGGCGTGGCTTGGCTTGGCTTGGCTTGGCTTGGCTTGGCTTAGCTTAGCTTAGTACAACACAACACAACCACAACACACACTTGGCTTGGCTTGGCTTGGCTTGGCTTGGCTTAGCTTGTACAACACAACACAACACACACAAACACAACACACACTTGGCTTGGCTTGGCTTGGCTTGGCTTGCCTTAGCTTAGTACAACACACACACTGGCTTGGCTTGGCTTGGCTTGGCGTGGCTTGGCTTGCCTTGGCTTGGCTTAGTACAACACAACACAACACAACACAACTCAACACAACATATATATATATATATATAATATATATATATATATATATATATATATATTATATATATATATATATATATATATATATATGAGCGCGCGCCTCCACTCCACCACGCTGCTAAACACAGGCTTAACCTATGTTAACCTAACCTATGTTAACCTAACCTAACAATGTTAACCTAACCTAACAATGTTAACCTAACCTAACAATGTTAACCTAACCTAACAATGTTAACCTAACCTAACAATGTTAACCTAACCTAACAATGTTAACCTACAATGTTAACCTAACCTATGTTAACCTAACCTAACAATGTTAACCTAACCTAACAATGTTAACCTAACCTCACGAACCTTAACCTAACCTCACGAACCTTAACCTAACCTCACGAACCTTAACCTAACCTCACGAGCCTTAACCTAACCTCACGAACCTTAACCTAACCTCACGAGCCTTAACCTAACCTCACGAACCTTAACCTAACCTCACAGACCTTAACCTAACCTCACGAACCTTAACCTAACCTCACGAACCTTAACCTAACCTCACGAACCTTAACCTAACCTCACGAACCTTAACCTAACCTCACGAACCTTAACCTAACCTCACGAGCCTTAACCTAACCTCACGAACCTTAACCTAACCTCACGAGCCTTAACCTAACCTCACGAACCTTAACCTAACCTCACGAACCTTAACCTAACCTCACGAACCTTAACCTAACCTCACAGACTTTAACCTAACCTCACGAACCTTAACCTAACCTCACGAACCTTAACCTAACCTCACGAACCTTAACCTAACCTCACGAAACAAGTCTGCCGTTCGTGAACGACAAAATTCGTGAAGACACTCGTTCGTGAGAGGCAAAATTCGTGTAGACACTCGTTCGTGAAGAGCAAAATTCGTGTATATTCTCGTTCGTGAGAGCAAAATTCGTGTGTATTCTCGTTCGTGAGAGCAAAATTCGTGTGTATTCTCGTTCGTGAGAGGCAAAATTCGTGTAGACACTCGTTCGTGAGAGCAAAATTCGTGTATTCTCGTTCGTGAGAGGCAAAATTCGTGTAGACACTCGTTCGTGAGAGCAAAATTCGTGTATAATCTCGTTCGTGAGAGGCAAAATTCGTGTAGACACTCGTTCGTGAGAGCAAAATTCGTGTATATTCTCGTTCGTGAGAGGCAAAATTCGTGTAGTATCTCGTGCGTAGAGTTCGTGTGTTCTCGTTCGTGAGGCAAAATTCGTGTAGATACTCGTTCGTGAGAGCAAAATTCGTGAATACACTCGTTCGTGAGAGGCAAAATTCGTGTAGACACTCGTTCGTGAGAGCAAAATTCGTGAAGACTCGTTCGTGAGAGGCAAAATTCGTGTAGACACTCGTTCGTGAGAGGCAAAATTCGTGTAGACACTCGTTCGTGATAGCAAAATTCGTGTGGATTCTCGTTCGTGAGGCAAAATTCGTGTAGACACTCGTTCGTGAGAGCAAAATTCGTGTATATTCTCGTTCGTGAGAGGCAAAATTCGTGTAGACACTCGTTCGTGAGAGCAAAATCGTCTCGTTCGTGAGAGGCAAAATTCGTGTAGACACTCGTTCGTGAGAGCAAAATTCGTGTATATTCTCGTTCGTGAGAGGCAAAATTCGTGTAGACACTCGTTCGTGAGAGCAAAATTCGTGTGTATTCTCGTTCGTGAGAGCAAAATTCGTGTAGACACTCGTTCGTGAGAGCCAAATTCGTGTGTATTCTCGTTCGTGAGAGGCAAAATTCGTGTAGACACTCGTTCGTGAGAGCAAAATTCGTGTAGAACACTCGTTCGTGAGAGCAAAATTCGTGTAGACACTCGTTCGTGAGAGCAAAATTCGTGTATATTCTCGTTCGTGAGAGGCAAAATTCGTGTAGACCACTCGTTCGTGAGAGCAAAATTCGTGTATATCTCGTTCGTGAGGCAAAATTCGTGTAGACACTCGTTCGTGAGAGCAAAATTCGTGTATATTCTCGTTCGTGAGGGCAAAATTCGTGTAGACACTCGTTCGTGAGAGCAAAATTCGTGTATATTCTCGTTCGTGAGGCAAAATTCGTGTAGACACTCGTTCGTGAGAGCAAAATTCGTGTGTATTCTCGTTCGTGAGAGGCAAATTCGTGTAGACACTCGTTCGTGAGAGCAAAATTCGTGTGTATTCTCGTTCGTGAGAGGCAAAATTCGTGTAGACACTCGTTCGTGAGAGCAAATTCGTGTATATTCTCGTTCGTGAGAGGCAAAATCGTGTAGACACTCGTTCGTGAGAGCAAAATTCGTGTATATTCTCGTTCGTGAGAGGCAAAATTCGTGTAGACACTCGTTCGTGAGAGCAAAATTCGTGTGTATTCTCGTTCGTGAGAGGCAAAATTCGTGTAGACACTCGTTCGTGAGAGCAAAATTCGTGTATATTCTCGTTCGTGAGAGGTAAAATTCGTGAAGACACTCGTTCGTGAGATTAACCTAACCTCACGAACCTTAACCTAACCTCACGAACCTTAACCTAACCTCACAAGCCTTAACCTCACGAACCTTAACCTAACCTCACGAGCCTTAACCTAACCTCACGAACCTTAACCTAACCTCACGAACCTTAACTACCTCACGAACCTTAACCTAACCTCACGAACCTTAACCTAACCTCACGAGCCTTAACCTCACGAACCTTAACCTAACCTCACGACCTTAACCTAACCTCACGAACCTTAACCTAACCTCACGAACCTTAACCTAACCTTACCTACCTCACGAACCTTAACCTAACCTCACGAGCCTTAACCTAACCTCACGAACCTTAACCTAACCTCACGAACCTTAACATAACCTCACGAACCTTAACCTAACCTCACGAGCCTTAACCTCACGAACCTTAACCTAACCTCACAGACCTTAACCTAACCTCACGAACCTTAACCTAACCTCACGAGCCTAACCTAACCTCACGAACCTTAACCTAACCTCACGAAACAAGTCTGCCGTTCGTGAACGACAAATTCGTCTTAAGACAGCTTAGACATGTATATAATGTATGCAAGGTATAATGAAAAACATCAAAGTATTCAATATCAAATCCTTTTTATTGTAAATAGTTACCAGTACTGGAAGGTAGGACATGTTTACTTAAAAAAAATATATATTAAACAAAATTCTACTTGTAATAGAATGATTTAAATTACTCAATATATCCCAAGATAAGTCAATTGTGTTATAATTGATTTATAAGTCAATTGCTCAAATAATTATTTGAGTAATTATAAATTACCAGTTCCTTCTTACCACATTCCAATTAACATGATAAATTACTGTTAACTCTAAACCTTGATTATCATCCATATTGACTGGGAAAAAATGCCTCTCAAACTTTCCTGAAGTGATCAATATATATATATTATATATATTGGTCAGTATACAGTCATATTACCAATTAGCAATACATATCAAAATACAAACCAATTAGCAATACATATCAAAACTGGTAAAACTATATATTATTAAAAATGATGGGCAGCAACTCCTGGGCTACTTAAGTTGTACTGGCAGTGGTATAGGGGCCCTCAGCGACACCATCTACACACGTGGTATAGGGGCCCTCAGCGACACCATCTACACATGTGGTATAGGGGCCCTCAGCGACACCATCTACACACTTTTGTACTGGGGTGCAGCCCCCCTCACGCAGCAGAACGACCCTGAGTTGTAGTAGAGATTTCCACATCACTGTACACTACATTTCTTATCCACTACACTATCTGCGGGAGTCAAAAACAAATATGTTTTTTTTTTTTTCCGAAGGTCAAAAACATTACAGCATACAAAAAAAATACAAAAGTTTATGCACGTGATGAGTCACAATAATGTTGACCAGACCACACACTAGAAGGTGAAGGGACGACGACGTTACGGTCCGTCCTGGACCAGTCTCAAGTCAACTGTGAATGGTCCAGGACGGATCGAAACGTCGTTGTCCCTTCATTTTATAGTGTGTGTGGATTGGTCAACACAAAAGTTTATATATAATGGGAGACAAAAGCACTTTTAAGTAACAATTTTATCGATACTAAAATAGCAATGTAAATTCTCTGGTTAGATAAAGCCCTATTTACTTATCCTGCTTGTTGGAATGATGGTCCATGATCCTAGTGAGTCAACACAATTTCTCAAATTCATTCTCATATCCAATCTTCATTCCTTCCCCCCATCCCATCCCAGAACCTTATCCTCACCCCCCCTCCAAGTGCTATATAGTCGTAATGGCTTAACGCTTTCCCCCAATATTCCCTTTCGTCCCATCTCTTTACACTGTCCTCATATCCGAGCTCGGACTAAAGGCCAGGATATGTCGCCTGAGTAGAACTGTGATCCAAGGACTTAATATTTAGGATATGAAGACTAACTTAATACTCTAGTTGGGATATGTAAAACACACGACACGCTTTGGTGTCGACCAAACCACACACTAGAAAGTGAAGGGACGACGACGTTTCGGTCCTTCCTGGACCATTCTCAAGTCGNTTGGTTAGGTGGCCAAAAAGTTAGGTTAGGTTAGGTTAGTAGGTTAGGTAGTCGAAAAATAATTAATTCATGAAAACTTGGCTTATTAGGCAATCGGGCCTTGCATAGTAGGCTGAGAAGTGCAGCTTCTCAGCCTACTATGCCCCTTGCGCGCGCGCCTCCACTCCACCACGCTGCTAAACACAGGCTTAACCTATGTTAACCTAACCTATGTTAACCTAACCTATGTTAACCTAACCTAACAATGTTAACCTAACCTAACAATGTTAACCTAACCTAACAATGTTAACCTAACCTAACAATGTTAACCTAACCTCACGAACCTTACCTGACCTCACGAACCTTAACCTAACCTCACAGACCTTAACCTAACCTCACAGACCTTAACCTAACCTCACGACCTTAACCTAACCTCACAGACCTTAACCTAACCTCACAGACCTTAACCTAACCTCACGAGCCTTAACCTAACCTCACGAACCTTAACCTAACCCCAAGACCTTAACCTAACCTCACAGACCTTAACCTAACCTCACGAGCCTTAACCTAACCTCACGAACCTTAACCTAACCTCACAGACCTTAACCTAACCTCACGAACCTTAACCTAACCTCACGAGCCTTAACCTAACCTCACGAACTTAACCTAACCTCACGAGCCTTAACCTAACCTCACGAACCTTAACCTAACCTCACAGACCTTAACCTAACCTCACGAGCCTTAACCTAACCTCACGAACCTTAACCTAACCTCACAGACCTTAACCTAACCTCACGAACCTTAACCTAACCTCACGAGCCTTAACCTAACCTCACGAACCTTAACCTAACCTCACGAACCTTAACCTAACCTCACGAACCTTAACCTAACCTCACGAACCTTAACCTAACCTCACGAACCTTAACCTAACCTCACGAGCCTTAACCTAACCTCACGAACCTTAACCTAACCTAACCTCACGAACCTTAACCTAACCTCACGAACCTTAACCTAACCTCACGAAACAAGTCTGCCGTTCGTGAACGACAACATTCGTGAAGACACTCGTTCGTGAGAGGCAAAATTCGTGAAGATATTCGTTCGTGAGAGGCAAAATTCGTGAAGACACTCGTTCGTGAGAGGCAAAATTCGTGTAGACACTCGTTCGTGAGAGGCAAAATTCGTGAAGACACTCGTTCGTGAGAACAAAATTCGTGTATATTCTCGTTCGTGAGAGGCAAAATTCGTGTAGACACTCGTTCGTGAGAGCAAAATTCGTGTATATTCTCGTTCGTGAGAGCAAAATTCGTGTATATTCTCGTTCGTGAGAGGCAAAATTCGTGTAGACACTCGTTCGTGAGAGCAAAATTCGTGTATATTCTCGTTCGTGAGAGCAAAATTCGTGTATATCTTTCGTTCGTGAGAGGCAAAATTCGTGTAGACACTCGTTCGTGAGAGCAAAATTCGTGTATATTCTCGTTCGTGAGAGCAAAATTCGTGTATATTCTCGTTCGTGAGAGGCAAAATTCGTGTATATTCTCGTTCGTGAGAGGCAAAATTCGTGTAGACACTCGTTCGTGAGAGGTAAATTCGTGAAGACACTCGTTCGTGAGAGCAAAATTCGTGTATATTCTCGTTCGTGAGAGGCAAAATTCGTGTAGACACTCGTTCGTGAGAGCAAAATTCGTGTATATTCTCGTTCGTGAGAGGCAAAATTCGTGTAGACACTCGTTCGTGAGAGCAAAATTCGTGTATATTCTCGTTCGTGAGAGCAAAATTCGTGTATATTCTCGTTCGTGAGAGGCAAAATTCGTGTAGACACTCGTTCGTGAGAGGTAAAATTCGTGAAGACACTCGTTCGTGAGAGAAAATTCGTGTATATTCTCGTTCGTGAGAGGCAAAATTCGTGTAGACACTCGTTCGTGAGAGCAAAATTCGTGTATTTCTCGTTCGTGAGAGCAAAATTCGTGTATATTCTCGTTCGTGAGAGGCAAAATTCGTGTAGACACTCGTTCGTGAGAGCAAAATTCGTGTATATTCTCGTTCGTGAGAGGCAAAATTCGTGTATATTCTCGTTCGAGAGGCAAAATTCGTGTAGACACTCGTTCGTGAGAGCAAAATTCGTGTATATTCTCGTTCGTGAGAGGCAAAATTCGTGAAGACACTCGTTCGTGAGAGGCAAAATTCGTGAAGACACTCGTTCGTGAGAGGCAAAATTCGTGAGACACTCGTTCGTGAGAGGCAAAATTCGTGAAGACACTCGTTCGTGAGATTAACCTAACCTCACGAACCTTAACCTAACCTCACGAACCTTAACCTAACCTCACGAACCTTAACCTAACCTCACGAGCCTTAACCTAACCTCACGAACCTAACCTAACCTCACGAGCCTTAACCTAACCTCACGAACCTTAACCTAACCTCACGAGCCTTAACCTAACCTCACGAACCTTAACCTAACCTCACGAACCTTAACCTAACCTCACGAACCTTAACCTAACCTCACGAGCCTTAACCTAACCTCACGAGCCTTAACCTAACCTCACGAACCTTAACCTAACCTCACGAAACAAGTCTGCCGTTCGTGAACGACAAAATTCGTGAAGACACTCGTTCGTGAGAGGCAAAATTCGTGTATATTCTCTCTCTCTCTCTGTGTGTGTGTCTCTCTCTCTGTCTCTCTCTCTCTCTCTCTCTCTCTCTCTCTCTCTCTCTCTCTCTCTGCTCTCTCTCTCTCTCTCTCTCTCTCTCTCTCTCTCTCTCTCTCTCTCTCTCTCTCTCTCTCTCTCTCTCTCTCTCTCTCTCTCTCTCTCTCTCTCTCTCTCTCTCTCTCTCACTTTCCCCCTCGTCCTCGCTGGATTACTTATTGCCCCATTTTATTATTTTATTACCCTTCTCCGCGTGTGTCCTTTCCTTAATAATTTATTGTCTGTTTGTCTTTAGTTCCGCTGCGTCCCTTGAGTCCAAGAACTTTTCCTTAGGACTTCTGTGTATATATTTAGCCGTTAGTGAGGTCATTTGAAGCTAACAGCGCCCTTGAAGCCTCGTTAGAATTATTCGCCCTCTAAATGCCGTTTAAAATTCTAATTCAAAAGCGTATTCAGTCATCAACGGTCATTTTGAAAGATATTTTGACGTATTTAGACTCTAGAAAGTCTTCGAAAGAAAGAAAGAAAGTGTTCCGTGTTATTATCTGGGGTTATTTCTATGTTATTCCGTTATGTTGTGGTCGGTTGTGTTCCCAAGTCCTCACGGTCGACTTGGGTAAACATAGACGGGAACCTGTCCGAATGCCGGCGACGTGACTTCGATGCTCGTTAATGCGGTTTCAGGCGTTCGTAAACACGTTTTTAGTCCTTGGTGTTCGTTCGTATTTATATACGAGAGTCATCAAGGGTGATATGAGTTTGACGCTGATGTTTGTTGGGGATTTAGGGAGTCGCGACGTGCGGCTTGGCGCGGTAGAGAGTTCGAACGCTGATGCTTGGTTAACCACTTCGTCTGTTTCCGCAAGGATTAACCCATATACCGGCATTAGCGTAATCTCCCTCGGTTAAATCCAATATCCTGTAGGATTTTTTCCTCGGTTTAGGAGGTTTATGAATGGTAATCCGCACGGATTAATTTTTTTCCCACAGGCGTAAAAAAACTGAAGATTTTTTTTAAGAAAATTTTCAAGATTTTTAAAATTTCTAGAGAGAGAGAGAGAGAGAGAGAGAGAGAGAGAGAGAGAGAGAGAGAGAGAGAGGGGGGGAGAGGGGGGGAGAGAGGCAGAGGTAGAGGCAGAGGGAGGCGGGAGGCGGGGGTTGCCAGGTACTGCTGGCTGGAATATTAGCACACCATTTTGTGAGATAGGTTATATAGGCGAAACTTGTGGCCTTATATACGTGAGTGGACACAGGCGCTGTACTGTACAATGTGTGTGTTGTTATGTAGTGGTTAATGATAGGGTGGAGATGGGCGGGTGGTTGTTGGGTGGGAATGGGTGGGGAATTTGTTTGTCTATTTTTGGGTGGCGGTTTGAAAAGTGTGTGGGGAGCGAGGGATGGAGGAGGAGTGGAAATAATGTGGACAAGTTCAAGAATAATGGCGGGTGGTTGGTGGGTGGTATTCTCGTTTTCTGTTGGTCTTGGTCTTCCCACATTGAGGGGGGACTCTCACTCCAGGTGTTTGTTGGCTCTCCTTACATGTTTACACGTCGATCCTACCTCAATAATGAGTGTTTGCCTTCTCAATTTGTGACACACACCTACCTACACACGTGCACGTTACGTTTAGCAGGTGTGGGAAGCGTAATAAGAGCGAGAATGGACGGTAAAGTGGCATATAGGTGTGGGAGGTTGGCTGGCTGGCAGGCTGAGGTGGGCGGAGCGAGGCTACCTTCCCTCAATCAAATCTCCCGCCGCCCGCCCGCCCGCCTCGAGGCTGCTCCTCCTCCTCCTCCGCCTCACACTCACACCTTAACACGTTGCTCCTACCTCAACAGTGGGTGTTTGCCTTGTCAATTTGTAACACACACCTACGTACACATGTGTAGCTTACCTTTAGCAGGTGTGGCGAGGGTAAGAAGGGCGAGAATGGCGGGTAGAGAGGGAGGGAGGGAGGGAGAGGTAGCCAGCCAGGCGCTCGTGGCTAGTGCTCCTGCTGCCACAATGTACGCCATTACCACTCAACCCATTAATAACCAAAGTGTATGACGACACTACTCGATGATTCAACAAGAGTGTGCATGTAGGATGACTTTACTCTAAGAGACTTTGGCCATAAAACACCCGCCAACACCAGTAAAAACACCTTCCACTTGCCAACAATGTGGCAACACCCGCCGCTCAGCTGACTGCCTCACTGGACTTCTATTTAAACACAAGAATTGTTCTCATTGATTTTATCACTAATTTCCCACAAGACAATAATATCTTGGCTTGGCTTGGCTTGGCTTGGCTTGGCTTGGCTTGGCGTGGCTTGGCTTGGCTTGGCTTGGCTTGGCTTGGCTTGGCTTGGCTTGGCTTAGTACAACACAACACAACACAACACAACTCAACACAACACACACTTGGCTTGGCTTGGCTTGGCTTGGCTTGGCTTAGCTTAGTACAACACAACACAACACAACTCAACACACACTTGGCTTGGCTTGGCTTGGCTTGGCTTGGCTTGGCTTGGCGTGGCTTGGCTTGGCTTGGCTTGGCTTGGCGTGGCGTGGCTTGGCTTGGCTTGGCTTGGCTTGGCTTGGCTTGGCTTGGCTTGGCGTGGCGTGGCTTGGCTTGGCTTGGCTTGGCTTGGCTTGGCTTAGTACAACACAACACAACACAACACAACTCAACACAACACACACTTGGCTTGGCTTGGCTTGGCTTGGCTTGGCTTAGCTTACTACAACACAACACAACACAACTCAACACAACATATATATATATATATATATATATATATATATATATATATATATATATATATATATATATATATATATATATATATATATGTCGTACCTAGTAGCCAGAACGCACTTCTCAGCCTACTATGCAAGGCCCGATTTGCCTAATAAGCCAAGTTTTCATGAATTAATATATTTTCACAATTTTTTTTCTTATGAAATGATAAAGCTACCCATTTCATTATGTATGAGGTAAAAAAAAATTTATTGGAGTTAAAATTAACGTAGATATATGACCGAACCTAACCAACCCTACCTAACCTAACCTATCCTATCTTTATAGGTTAGGTTTGGTTAGGTGGCCAAAAAAGTTAGGTTAGGTTAGGTTAGGTAGGTTAGGTAGTCGAAAAATAATTAATTCATGAAAACTTGGCTTATTAGGCAAATCGGGCCTTGCATAGTAGGCTGAGAAGTGCAGCTTCTCAGCCTACTATGCCCCTTGCGCGCGCGCCTCCACTCCACCACGCTGCTAAACACAGGCTTAACCTATGTTAACCTAACCTATGTTAACCTAACCTATGTTAACCTAACCTAACAATGTTAACCTAACCTAACAATGTTAACCTAACCTAACAATGTTAACCTAACCTAACAATGTTAACCTAACCTCACGAACCTTAACCTGACCTCACGAACCTTAACCTAACCTCACAGACCTTAACCTAACCTCACAGACCTTAACCTAACCTCACGAACCTTAACCTAACCTCACAGACCTTAACCTAACCTCACAGACCTTAACCTAACCTCACGAGCCTTAACCTAACCTCACGAACCTTAACCTAACCTCACAGACCTTAACCTAACCTCACAGACCTTAACCTAACCTCACGAGCCTTAACCTAACCTCACGAACCTTAACCTAACCTCACAGACCTTAACCTAACCTCACGAACCTTAACCTAACCTCACGAGCCTTAACCTAACCTCACGAACCTTAACCTAACCTCACGAGCCTTAACCTAACCTCACGAACCTTAACCTAACCTCACAGACCTTAACCTAACCTCACGAGCCTTAACCTAACCTCACGAACCTTAACCTAACCTCACAGACCTTAACCTAACCTCACGAACCTTAACCTAACCTCACGAGCCTTAACCTAACCTCACGAACCTTAACCTAACCTCACGAACCTTAACCTAACCTCACGAACCTTAACCTAACCTCACGAACCTTAACCTAACCTCACGAACCTTAACCTAACCTCACGAGCCTTAACCTAACCTCACGAACCTTAACCTAACCTAACCTCACGAACCTTAACCTAACCTCACGAACCTTAACCTAACCTCACGAAACAAGTCTGCCGTTCGTGAACGACAACATTCGTGAAGACACTCGTTCGTGAGAGGCAAAATTCGTGAAGATATTCGTTCGTGAGAGGCAAAATTCGTGAAGACACTCGTTCGTGAGAGGCAAAATTCGTGTAGACACTCGTTCGTGAGAGGCAAAATTCGTGAAGACACTCGTTCGTGAGAACAAAATTCGTGTATATTCTCGTTCGTGAGAGGCAAAATTCGTGTAGACACTCGTTCGTGAGAGCAAAATTCGTGTATATTCTCGTTCGTGAGAGCAAAATTCGTGTATATTCTCGTTCGTGAGAGGCAAAATTCGTGTAGACACTCGTTCGTGAGAGCAAAATTCGTGTATATTCTCGTTCGTGAGAGCAAAATTCGTGTATATTCTCGTTCGTGAGAGGCAAAATTCGTGTAGACACTCGTTCGTGAGAGCAAAATTCGTGTATATTCTCGTTCGTGAGAGCAAAATTCGTGTATATTCTCGTTCGTGAGAGGCAAAATTCGTGTAGACACTCGTTCGTGAGAGCAAAATTCGTGTATATTCTCGTTCGTGAGAGCAAAATTCGTGTATATTCTCGTTCGTGAGAGGCAAAATTCGTGTAGACACTCGTTCGTGAGAGGTAAAATTCGTGAAGACACTCGTTCGTGAGAGCAAAATTCGTGTATATTCTCGTTCGTGAGAGGCAAAATTCGTGTAGACACTCGTTCGTGAGAGCAAAATTCGTGTATATTCTCGTTCGTGAGAGGCAAAATTCGTGTAGACACTCGTTCGTGAGAGCAAAATTCGTGTATATTCTCGTTCGTGAGAGCAAAATTCGTGTATATTCTCGTTCGTGAGAGGCAAAATTCGTGTAGACACTCGTTCGTGAGAGGTAAAATTCGTGAAGACACTCGTTCGTGAGAGCAAAATTCGTGTATATTCTCGTTCGTGAGAGGCAAAATTCGTGTAGACACTCGTTCGTGAGAGCAAAATTCGTGTATATTCTCGTTCGTGAGAGCAAAATTCGTGTATATTCTCGTTCGTGAGAGGCAAAATTCGTGTAGACACTCGTTCGTGAGAGCAAAATTCGTGTATATTCTCGTTCGTGAGAGGCAAAATTCGTGTATATTCTCGTTCGTGAGAGGCAAAATTCGTGTAGACACTCGTTCGTGAGAGCAAAATTCGTGTATATTCTCGTTCGTGAGAGGCAAAATTCGTGAAGACACTCGTTCGTGAGAGGCAAAATTCGTGAAGACACTCGTTCGTGAGAGGCAAAATTCGTGAAGACACTCGTTCGTGAGAGGCAAAATTCGTGAAGACACTCGTTCGTGAGATTAACCTAACCTCACGAACCTTAACCTAACCTCACGAACCTTAACCTAACCTCACGAACCTTAACCTAACCTCACGAGCCTTAACCTAACCTCACGAACCTTAACCTAACCTCACGAGCCTTAACCTAACCTCACGAACCTTAACCTAACCTCACGAGCCTTAACCTAACCTCACGAACCTTAACCTAACCTCACGAACCTTAACCTAACCTCACGAACCTTAACCTAACCTCACGAGCCTTAACCTAACCTCACGAGCCTTAACCTAACCTCACGAACCTTAACCTAACCTCACGAAACAAGTCTGCCGTTCGTGAACGACAAAATTCGTGAAGACACTCGTTCGTGAGAGGCAAAATTCGTGTATATTCTCTCTCTCTCTCTCTGTGTGTGTGTCTCTCTCTCTGTCTCTCTCTCTCTCTCTCTCTCTCTCTCTCTCTCTCTCTCTCTCTCTCTCTCTCTCTCTCTCTCTCTCTCTCTCTCTCTCTCTCTCTCTCTCTCTCTCTCTCTCTCTCTCTCTCTCTCTCTCTCTCTCTCACTTTCCACCCTCGTCCTCGCTGGATTACTTATTGCCCCATTTTATTATTTTATTACCCTTCTCCGCGTGTGTCCTTTCCTTAATAATTTATTGTCTGTTTGTCTTTAGTTCCGCTGCGTCCCTTGAGTCCAAGAACTTTTCCTTAGGACTTCTGTGTATATATTTAGCCGTTAGTGAGGTCATTTGAAGCTAACAGCGCCCTTGAAGCCTCGTTAGAATTATTCGCCCTCTAAATGCCGTTTAAAATTCTAATTCAAAAGCGTATTCAGTCATCAACGGTCATTTTGAAAGATATTTTGACGTATTTAGACTCTAGAAAGTCTTCGAAAGAAAGAAAGAAAGTGTTCCGTGTTATTATCTGGGGTTATTTCTATGTTATTCCGTTATGTTGTGGTCGGTTGTGTTCCCAAGTCCTCACGGTCGACTTGGGTAAACATAGACGGGAACCTGTCCGAATGCCGGCGACGTGACTTCGATGCTCGTTAATGCGGTTTCAGGCGTTCGTAAACACGTTTTTAGTCCTTGGTGTTCGTTCGTATTTATATACGAGAGTCATCAAGGGTGATATGAGTTTGACGCTGATGTTTGTTGGGGATTTAGGGAGTCGCGACGTGCGGCTTGGCGCGGTAGAGAGTTCGAACGCTGATGCTTGGTTAACCACTTCGTCTGTTTCCGCAAGGATTAACCCATATACCGGCATTAGCGTAATCTCCCTCGGTTAAATCCAATATCCTGTAGGATTTTTTCCTCGGTTTAGGAGGTTTATGAATGGTAATCCGCACGGATTAATTTTTTTCCCACAGGCGTAAAAAAACTGAAGATTTTTTTTAAGAAAATTTTCAAGATTTTTAAAATTTCTAGAGAGAGAGAGAGAGAGAGAGAGAGAGAGAGAGAGAGAGAGAGAGAGAGAGGGGGGGGAGAGGGGGGGAGAGAGGCAGAGGTAGAGGCAGAGGGAGGCGGGAGGCGGGGGTTGCCAGGTACTGCTGGCTGGAATATTAGCACACCATTTTGTGAGATAGGTTATATAGGCGAAACTTGTGGCCTTATATACGTGAGTGGACACAGGCGCTGTACTGTACAATGTGTGTGTTGTTATGTAGTGGTTAATGATAGGGTGGAGATGGGCGGGTGGTTGTTGGGTGGGAATGGGTGGGGAATTTGTTTGTCTATTTTTGGGTGGCGGTTTGAAAAGTGTGTGGGGAGCGAGGGATGGAGGAGGAGTGGAAATAATGTGGACAAGTTCAAGAATAATGGCGGGTGGTTGGTGGGTGGTATTCTCGTTTTCTGTTGGTCTTGGTCTTCCCACATTGAGGGGGGACTCTCACTCCAGGTGTTTGTTGGCTCTCCTTACATGTTTACACGTCGATCCTACCTCAATAATGAGTGTTTGCCTTCTCAATTTGTGACACACACCTACCTACACACGTGCACGTTACGTTTAGCAGGTGTGGGAAGCGTAATAAGAGCGAGAATGGACGGTAAAGTGGCATATAGGTGTGGGAGGTTGGCTGGCTGGCAGGCTGAGGTGGGCGGAGCGAGGCTACCTTCCCTCAATCAAATCTCCCGCCGCCCGCCCGCCCGCCTCGAGGCTGCTCCTCCTCCTCCTCCGCCTCACACTCACACCTTAACACGTTGCTCCTACCTCAACAGTGGGTGTTTGCCTTGTCAATTTGTAACACACACTACGTACACATGTGTAGCTTACCTTTAGCAGGTGTGGCGAGGGTAAGAAGGGCGAGAATGGCGGGTAGAGAGGGAGGGAGGGAGGGAGAGGTAGCCAGCCAGGCGCTCGTGGCTAGTGCTCCTGCTGCCACAATGTACGCCATTACCACTCAACCCATTAATAACCAAAGTGTATGACGACACTACTCGATGATTCAACAAGAGTGTGCATGTAGGATGACTTTACTCTAAGAGACTTTGGCCATAAAACACCCGCCAACACCAGTAAAAACACCTTCCACTTGCCAACAATGTGGCAACACCCGCCGCTCAGCTGACTGCCTCACTGGACTTCTATTTAAACACAAGAATTGTTCTCATTGATTTTATCACTAATTTCCCACAAGACAATAATATCTTGGCTTGGCTTGGCTTGGCTTGGCTTGGCTTGGCTTGGCGTGGCTTGGCTTGGCTTGGCTTGGCTTGGCTTGGCTTGGCTTGGCTTGGCTTAGTACAACACAACACAACACAACACAACTCACACAACACACACTTGGCTTGGCTTGGCTTGGCTTGGCTTGGCTTAGCTTAGTACAACACAACACAACACAACTCAACACACACTTGGCTTGGCTTGGCTTGGCTTGGCTTGGCTTGGCTTGGCGTGGCTTGGCTTGGCTTGGCTTGGCTTGGCGTGGCGTGGCTTGGCTTGGCTTGGCTTGGCTTGGCTTGGCTTGGCTTGGCTTGGCGTGGCGTGGCTTGGCTTGGCTTGGCTTGGCTTGGCTTGGCTTAGTACAACACAACACAACACAACACAACTCAACACAACACACACTTGGCTTGGCTTGGCTTGGCTTGGCTTGGCTTAGCTTACTACAACACAACAATNTTGTTTTAAGTGTGGGCGTACTGGTCACATGGCTGCTGCCTGCCAGGTGGAGGCATCAGAACGGATCAACATTTTTCGTGAACATGACTTTCCGCCATTAATAGAGGACAGTGTCTCAGGAAATGAACCCACTGTTGTACATACTGCAGTGCCAGGTGAGGTAGATGAAGTAACCCACAACTCTGTAAGTGAAACGTCTGTGGGAGTGAATCCCAGTGCGAATGAGGCCGGTGAAGGTAACTTAGATCAGGATGATAAAGGTAATGCAGAAAAGGAATGTGCAGACGACACTGCTCAGGACGATTTATCTGCTATCGTTCAACCTGGTGAGGGAGGTAAGTCTGGACAATATACATGTGGACGCCCATGACATTGGCGCTGACGCTGCGCTGAGCTGCGATGACGACGGCGGCGCTGACCTTGGTGAGGTGACGATGGAGAAAGTAACTGGTTGTCAACTGGATGTGGAGGATGACTCCATGGAGGATAGTGATGTAGAAATGCCTGTGAAGAGGGCAACTCCACCCTCTTCAGTATGGTCTGATAGAAAGGGTAAGGGTAGTGTGAAGGCTGGTTCTGTAACCAGTCATGTAAAGAAACGTAGGAGAAAATTAACTCGGAGTATTGATCTGGTACGTATGAAGGACTTAGCCGCTAAATTAAAAGTCTC
The DNA here is from genome assembly GCA_020271785.1 of Procambarus virginalis. NCBI lineage: Eukaryota > Metazoa > Arthropoda > Malacostraca > Decapoda > Cambaridae > Procambarus > Procambarus virginalis. The sequence continues at coordinate 35,500 of WNGS01162464.1, read as the reverse complement.
TGAAAAAATTGAGCAGGTTGTTACCGTTGAAGTTCACCGTGACCAAGGCCAGGAAGAGTCACCGACACGTAGCGAGGGCACAGTACAAACAGTGAGTGGGGATCATGGTAATGAGAACAGTGATAAGGCATGGTGGGATCTTGTGGAACATGAACAGAGTCGTGACGCGAGTGCAAATATTAAACTTAGATTTCGGAAAGGGAAAGAAGACACTAAGTTAGTGTCAAGTGAGATTACGATGGATAAAGAGTAATTTTTGGTTTCTCTCAAATAACATTCGGGAAGCCTATTAATTTTAATTGTGCTACTTTGAACGTTAATGGGCTCAATTGTAGAAATAAACAGTTGCAGCTGTTATCATTGTTTAATATCATAAATTGGATGTACTTTTAGTGCAAGAACACAATGTACAAGATGTTAAGAAACTTGATGTGTTGCTTGATTACTTTGAAGTATTAATAAATTCAACGAACTTGTTGAAGGGTGGTACAATGATATTGGTTGCTAAGCGAGCCCACATCAAGGTTCTTAATACTGAAATGGATGATAATGGTAATGTTTTATATGCAAGGATTTCTTTTTTTGACACCATCATTCCTCTGCTTAATGTGTATGCTCCCTCTGGCTCCCGCAGGAAGAAAGAGAGGGAGGATTGTTCTCTAACGAGTTATTGTATTTTTTCAGAAATGATACACGTAAAATTATTTTTGGTGGCGACTTTAATTGTGTCACTTCTGTGAGAGATTGTAGCACTCAGACGAATGCATGTGTATCTCCTGCTTTAATTACACTCTTGAAGTGTATTGGTCTCAAGGATGCGAATAGCATTAACGGAGGTGTATATGAATACACATATGTTCGCCAGAATTATGGCTCTAGGCTTGACAGAATATATATGCACTCATTACATGAAAAATTAGTTCTTGCAGTACTGTTCCGGTCAGCTGTTCAGATCACTGTATGGTTGTGGTGAAGCTTGTTATTGACGATCAGGTTAAAGTGGGGACAGGGTCTTGGAAGCTAAATTGCAGTCTGTTGCAGAGTAGAGATGTAATTGATAATTTTCAGGTATTGTGGGAACACCTGGTTGCGAAAAACATAAGTTCAGATGTATGTTGGAGTGGTGGGACATGTGTAAAGTTGCATGCAAAAGTTTCTTCGTGAAAGTGTCCAAAAGAAAGGCTGCTGAGAAATATGGTCTGTTAACCTTATTCCAACACAGACTAAAACAACTTTATGCAAAGGTCAATATGGGATTAGACAAGTATGAGGAAATTACCATTTTGAAAGACAGAATTAACAAATTGCGGGATGAAATAACTGAAGGAGTCAATGTTCGCCTCCAGATTAATGATAGGATGTATGGTGAAAAACTCTCTCCTTATTTGTTAAGTAAAGTCAAGAATAACAAGGGTACAGCTCTTGTGACTAGTATTAAAGCAGTGATGGGACGGATATGACAAATACGGATGGGATTGTATGTTATGTTCGAGGTGAATTGGAGAAATTGTACAAAAAAGTGAACGTGGACCAAGGTATGCGGGAGCACTTCCTTGGAAAATGTACACGGGTTTTAAACCAAGATGACAACACGTCATTATTGGAAGATGTAGATAAGCAGGAAGTGTGGAGTGTGGTCAAGAGTTTAAAGAAAGGTAAATCACCTGGCTGTGATGGGTTCCCGGCGGAATTTTATTTCTATCTATGGGATGTCATTGGTAAAGACTTTGTACAAGTGGTGCAGTATAGCATACAGCATAGGAAGCTTAGCATGTCGCAATCTCATGGGATTATTAAGATGATACCTAAAACGGGTGATTTGCATATTCTAACGAACTGGAGGCCACTTTCCTTACTAACCAGGATTATAAAATAGTATCGAAACTGCTGGCAAATAGACTTAAGATTGCAATGGAAAAAATTATATCAAGGAACAGTTTTGTGGTGTGCCTGGAAGATCCATAATCAATTGTAATAATGTAATTAGGGATGTTGTGTATTATGTGTCTGAGAATAATGTTCCTTCCTCTATGATAAACCTCGACTGGTCGAAAGCCTTTGACCGTGTTGATGTTCAGTTTGTATTGGAAATATTGGATAGGGTAGGAGTTGCACAAGACTTTATTGATTGGGTCCGTATGCTTTATAAAGAGTGTCGGAGCAGCGTCTGTATCAATGGAGTCTTAAGTAAACCTTTTTTAGTTGAACGATCTGTACGTCAGGGATGTCCCCTTTCAATGATTTGTATGTTATATTTCAAGAGCCACTGTACTTGGCAATAAAAGGCAATGACTTTATTGTTCCACCTTGTCTTCCTAATGCGATGACACTTCCTGTTGTTGGTTATGCAGACGATACAACTATTTTTGTGTCGACAGAAGACTCGGTGGTGAATGTTCAGAATGAGTTAGACAACTTTGAAAGAGCAACAGGTGCTGTAATTAACAAGAACAAAACGTGTATGATGGGGCTTGGCAGTTGGTGTAATAAAGTTCACTGGACAGGTTCATGGTTCAAGGTAGTGGAGTCAATTAAAGCTCTTGGGATTTGCTGGTGTAAAACATATGAAACGACATTGGCTACGAATTGGCAAGTACTATGTGGTAATATAATAGTTGCAACGAACATGTTGTCAAATAGGAAATTAACCCTGTTTCAGAAGGCTGTAATAATCAATTGCAAAATTTTGTCTAAAGTGTGGTATTTGTCTCACAGCTTTCCCATAGACAAGAAAAGTGCAATGGAGATTGACAAAACTATTTTTAGATATGTATGGTATGGTAGATACCAACCAATTAAACGGACTACTCTTTGTAAAGGTAAGAAAAACGGTGGAATAGGAATACTGAATGTGTACAATAAGTCATTGGCAATCTTATGTGTTACCTTTAGAAAGGAGATAATGCAGAGGAATAGTGTAAATGCGCTAGGACATTACTATTGTAAATTACGTGTCAGCTACTTGATACATATGCCAGAGTATACTGACCTTGCCTTTATTTCACCTCACTTTTATTCTTGTGCAATTGATGTTCTCAGGCGGATTTGTAATATTGAAGGTTTTTTAATGATGAACAGTAAACAAGTGTATGATGTTATACTACCAAATATAGTTCCTAGAGTAGAGGAGGCATATCCACTCTTCAGCTGGCAAGTAATATGGGCGAACCTTCATGTTAAATTTATTGCCCCAAAACAACGTGAGCTATTGTATCGCTATATTCATGAGACCCTCCCTACTAATGATAGGTTGTTGATGTTGGGCATTAAGGACAACAATAGGTGTGACCAATGTACTGAAATTGAAAATAATATGCATATATTTTATTTCTGTAAGCAGAAAGTTGTTCTTGTAAACTGGATTCGAGACACTCTTAAAGTTTTATGTGGACCAAGTATTAGAGTGGAGTTAATGAGGTTTTTAATGTTTCATATTGACATAAAATGCAAGAAAATTAAGAATACAATAATTATGTTACTTTCTGATTACATTTTTTGTGTTTGGATAGGAAGGCAGGAAGGTTACTCAGTAGACAAAATATTGAAGTTCTTGCGAGGCAGGATCAAGTATAACATTTGGGGTTTAAGGCTCATGCTCGGTGATGATATGGAAAATTTGTTTACTGAGAATTATATAAAATATATGTAAATGTAATAATCTCCCCTGTATTTTAATGTAAATTTATTCTCCAAATTTTGTAAATCGTTTAACGGAAAATAAGTATAACATTCAGGGTTTTTAAAGATCATATTCTGTACTATTGGAAAACTTGTTCACTACGAATTGCAATGTATAATTGTCTTGTAAACCTTTTATATAATTTAATTTATACTTGTATTTCTTAAATAAAGATAAAAAAAAAGCTATTGATGCCTGTAGCACCTCTTGGGTGGTGGCTTAATCTTCATCAATCAATCATTCTCTCTCATCACATTCAACTTAATAATGGTTCAGAATGGACAGAAAGTGTCGTTTCTTCACCTTCATTGGTCATCAGGATGATGGAAAATTAGAAGTGGTCAGTGGAGCGCAGGAATGGAATAAAGAATTTGGAGTGTTTGGAGCGGGAGGGAGGAGGAAGTGGCAAGATCAATTGACCAAAAAGTAGTAGATTTATATTTAGGCCTATATATATGGAGGCCAAGTAGTAAGGGAGAGAGAATGAGAGAGAGAGAGAGAGAGAGAGAGAGAGAGAGAGAGAGAGAGAGAGAGAGAGGTAGGTAGGTAGGTAGGTAGGGGTAGAGGGGGCGGGGGGGGGCGGGGCGGGGGTTGCCAGGTACTGCTGGCTAGAATATTAGCACACCATTTTCTGAGATAGGTTATATAAGCAGAAGTTGTGGCCCTATATACGTGAGTGGACACAGGCGCTGTACTGTACAATGTGTGTGTTGTTATGTGGTGGTTAATGATAGGGTGGAGATGGGCGGGTGGTTGTTGGGTGGGAATGGGTGGGGAATTTGTTTGTGTATTTTTGGGTGGCGGTTTGAAAAGTGTGTGGGGTGCGAGGGATGGAGGAGGAGTGGAAATAATGTGGACAAGTTCAAGAATAATGGCGGGTGGTTGGTGGGTGGTATTCTCGTTTTCTGTTGGTCTTGGTCTTCCCACATTGAGGGGGGGACTCTCACTCCAGGTGTTGGCTCTCCTTACGTGTTTACACGTCGATCCTACCTCAATAATGAGTGTTTGCCTTCTCAATTTGTGACACACACCTACCTACACACGTGCCCGTTACGTTTAGCAGGTGTGGGAAGCGTAATAAGAGCGAGAATGGACGGTACAGACGTATATAGGTGTGGGAGGTTGGCTGGCTGGCTGCCTGGGTGAGGTGGGGGGGGGCGGAGCGAGGCTACCTTCCCTCAATCTCCCGCCGCCTCGAGGCTGCTCCTCCGCCTCACACACACACTTTAACACGTTGCTCCTACCTCAACAGTGGGTGTTTGCCTTGTCAATTTGTAACACACACCTACGTACACATGTGTAGCTTACCTTTAGCAGGTGTGGCGAGGGTAAGAAGGGCGAGAATGGCGGGTAGAGAGGTATGAAGGTGTGTAGGTGCAGAGGGAGGGAGGGAGGGAGGGGTAGCCAGCCACGCATGGCGCTCCTCAACCTGGCTAGTGCTGCTGCCACAATGTACGCCATTACCACTCAACCCATTAATAACCAAAGTGTATGACGACACTACTCGATGATTCAACAAGAGTGTGCATGTAGGATGACTTTACTCTAAGAGACTTTGGCCGTAAAACACCCGCCAACACCAGTAAAAACACCTTCCACTTGCCAACAATGTGGCAACACCACCCCACCCGCCACCGCTCAGCTGACTGACTGCCTCACTGAATGACTTCTATTTAAACACAAGAATTGTTCTCATTCATTTTATCACTAATTTCCCACAAGACAATAATATCTTGGCTTGGCTTGGCTTGGCTTAGCTTAGTACAACACAACACAACACACACTTGGCTTGGCTTGGCTTGGCTTGGCTTAGTACAACACAACACAACACACACTTGGCTTGGCTTGGCTTGGCTTGGCTTGGCTTGGCTTGGCGTGGCTTGGCTTGGCTTGGCTTGGCTTAGTACAACACAACACAACACACATTTGGCTTGGCTTGGCTTGGCTTGGCGTGGCTTGGCTTGGCTTGGCTTGGCTTGGCTTGGCTTAGCTTAGCTTAGTACAACACAACACAACACAACACACACTTGGCTTGGCTTGGCTTGGCTTGGCTTGGCTTAGCTTAGTACAACACAACACAACACAACACAACACAACACACACTTGGCTTGGCTTGGCTTGGCTTGGCTTGCCTTAGCTTAGTACAACACAACACACACTTGGCTTGGCTTGGCTTGGCTTGGCGTGGCTTGGCTTGCCTTGGCTTGGCTTAGTACAACACAACACAACACAACACAACTCAACACAACATATATATATATATATATATATATATATATATATATATATATATATATATATATATATATATATATATATATATATATGAGCGCGCGCCTCCACTCCACCACGCTGCTAAACACAGGCTTAACCTATGTTAACCTAACCTATGTTAACCTAACCTAACAATGTTAACCTAACCTAACAATGTTAACCTAACCTAACAATGTTAACCTAACCTAACAATGTTAACCTAACCTAACAATGTTAACCTAACCTAACAATGTTAACCTAACAATGTTAACCTAACCTATGTTAACCTAACCTAACAATGTTAACCTACCTAACAATGTTAACCTAACCTCACGAACCTTAACCTAACCTCACGAACCTTAACCTAACCTCACGAACCTTAACCTAACCTCACGAGCCTTAACCTAACCTCACGAACCTTAACCTAACCTCACGAGCCTTAACCTAACCTCACGAACCTTAACCTAACCTCACAGACCTTAACCTAACCTCACGAACCTTAACCTAACCTCACGAACCTTAACCTAACCTCACAGACCTTAACCTAACCTCACAGACCTTAACCTAACCTCACGAACCTTAACCTAACCTCACGAACCTTAACCTAACCTCACAGACCTTAACCTAACCTCACAGACCTTAACCTAACCTCACGAACCTTAACCTAACCTCACGAACCTTAACCTAACCTCACGAACCTTAACCTAACCTCACAGACCTTAACCTAACCTCACGAACCTTAACCTAACCTCACGAACCTTAACCTAACCGCACGAAACAAGTCTGCCGTTCGTGAACGACAAAATTCGTGAAGACACTCGTTCGTGAGAGGCAAAATTCGTGTAGACACTCGTTCGTGAGAGCAAAATTCGTGTAGATACTCGTTCGTGAGAGCAAAATTCGTGTAGACACTCGTTCGTGAGAGCAAAATTCGTGTATATTCTCGTTCGTGAGAGGCAAAATTCGTGTAGACACTCGTTCGTGAGAGCAAATTCGTGTGGACACTCGTTCGTGAGAGCAAAATTCGTGTATATTCTCGTTCGTGAGAGGCAAAATTCGTGTAGATACTCGTTCGTGAGAGCAAAATTCGTGTATATTCTCGTTCGTGAGAGGCAAAATTCGTGTAGACACTCGTTCGTGAGAGCAAAATTCGTGTGTATTCTCGTTCGTGAGAGCAAAATTCGTGTATAATCTCGTTCGTGAGAGGCAAAATTCGTGTAGACACTCGTTCGTGAGAGCAAAATTCGTGTAGACACTCGTTCGTGAGAGCAAAATTCGTGTATATTCTCGTTCGTGAGAGGCAAAATTCGTGTAGACACTCGTTCGTGAGAGCAAAATTCGTGTATATTCTCGTTCGTGAGAGGCAAAATTCGTGTAGACACTCGTTCGTGAGAGCAAAATTCGTGTGGACACTCGTTCGTGAGAGCAAAATTCGTGTATATTCTCGTTCGTGAGAGCAAAATTCGTGTAGACACTCGTTCGTGAGAGCAAAATTCGTGTGTATTCTCGTTCGTGAGAGGCAAAATTCGTGTAGATACTCGTTCGTGAGAGCAAAATCGTGTAGACACTCGTTCGTGAGAGGCAAAATTCGTGTAGACACTCGTTCGTGAGAGCAAAATTCGTGTATATTTCTCGTCGTGAGAGGCAAAATTCGTGTAGACACTCGTCAGAGGAGAGAGAGAGAACTCTGGAGAGCCTCTACGGGTAAATCACAGGTACGGGTCTGCAGGCATGGTATATGGGAAGGTGTGTCTAATAAAATAATAAAATGGGGCAATAAGTAATCCAGCGAGGACGAGGGTGGAAAGTGAGAGAGAGAGAGAGAGAGATGAGAGAGAGAGGAGAGAGAGAGAGAGAGAGAGCGAGAGAGAGAGAGAGAGAGAGAGCGACAGAGAGAGATAGAGAGAGAGAGAAGAGAGAGAGAGACAGAGAGAGAGACACACCACACAGCAGAGAGAGAGAGAGAATA
>WNGS01162464.1:12500-17108 GCA_020271785.1 Procambarus virginalis | reverse complement strand
CTCGTTCGTGAGAGCAAAATTCGTGTATATTCTCGTTCGTGAGAGGCAAAATTCGTGTAGACACTCGTTCGTGAGAGCAAAATTCGTGTATATTCTCGTTCGTGAGAGCCAAATTCGTGTATAATCTCGTTCGTGAGAGGCAAAATTCGTGTAGACACTCGTTCGTGAGAGCAAAATTCGTGTATATTCTCGTTCGTGAGAGGCAAAATTCGTGTAGACACTCGTTCGTGAGAGCAAAATTCGTTGTAGACACTCGTCCGTGAGAGCAAAATCGTGTAGACACTCGTTCGTGAGAACAAAATTCGTGTATATTCTCGTTCGTGAGAGGCAAAATTCGTGTAGACCACTCGTTCGTGAGAGAAAAATTCGTGTATATTCTCGTTCGTGAGGCAAATTCGTGTAGACACTCGTTCGTGAGAGCAAAATTCGTGTATATTCTCGTTCGTGAGAGGCCAAAATTCGTGTAGACACTCGTTCGTGAGAGCCAAATTGTGTATATCTCGTTCGTGAGAGGCCAAATTCGTGTAGACACTCGTCCGCGGGGACACTAAAGCCCCGAAATCATCTCCAGATAACCTCAAGATAATGATGATAGTGTTGCACTTACAGGTGGGAATATCCCCATCTTACATCTGACGACCATCTTCTCTTACCTGCACCTCATGCACCTATTCCTTATTATTGCCTGTGACTTACTTCTTTGCTCTCATCTTACCAGCTATTGATGCCTGTAGCATCTTGGGTGGTGGCTTAATCTTCATCAATCAATCATTCTCTCTCATCACATTCAACTTAATAATGGTCAGAATGGGACAGAAAGTGTCGTTTCTTCACCTTCATTGGTATGAAAATTAGAAGTGGTCAGTGGAGCGCAGGAATGGAATAAGAATTTGGAGTGTTTGGAGGGGAGGGAGGAGGAAGTGGCAGATCAATTGACCAAAAAGTAGTAGATTTATATTTAGGCCTATATATATGGAGGCCAAGTAGTAGGGAGAGAGAATGAGAGAGAGAGAGAGGTAGGTAGGTAGTAGGTAGGTAGGTAGGGGTAGGGGAGGCGGGCGGGGGGGGCGGGGGGTGCCAGGTACTGCTGGCTAGAATATTAGCACACATTTTCTGAGATAGGTTATATAAGCAGAAGTTGTGGCCCTATACGTGAGTGGACACAGGCGCTGTACTGTACAATGTGTTGTTGTATGTGGTGGTTAATGATAGGGTGGAGATGGGCGGGTGGTTGTTGGGTGGGGAATTTGTTTGTGTATTTTTGGGTGCGGTTTGAAAAGGTGTGGGGGAGCGAGGGATGGAGGAGGAGTGGAAATAATGTGGACAAGTTCAAGAATAATGGCGGGTGGTGGGTGGTATTCCCGTTTTCTGTTGGTGTTGGTCTTCCCACATTAGAGGGGGGACTCTCACTCCAGGTGTTGGCTCTCCTTACATGTTTACACGTCGATCCTACCTCAATAATGAGTGTGCCTTCTCAATTTGTGACACACACCTACCTACACACGTGCCCGTTACGTTTAGCAGGTGTGGGAAGCGTATATAAGAGCGAGAATGGAGGGTACAGACGTATATAGGTGTGGGAGGTTGGGTGGCTGGCTGCCTGGGTGAGGTGGGGGCGGAGCGAGGCTACCTTCCCTCATTCAAATCTCCCGCCGCCCGCCCGCCCGCCCGCCCGCCTCGAGGCTGCTCCCCTCCTCCGCCTCACACACACACACACTTTAACACGTTGCTCCTACCTCAAGAGTGGGTGTTTGCCTTGTCAATTTGTAACACACACCTACGTACACATGTGTAGCTTACCTTTAGCAGGTGTGGCGAGGGTAAGAATGGCGGTAGAGAGGGAGGGAGGGAGGGAGAGGTAGCCAGCCAGGCGCTCGTGGCTAGTGCTCCTGCTGCCACAATGTACGCCATTACCACTCAACCCATTAATAACAAAGTGTATGACGACACTACTCGATGATTCAACAAGAGTGTGCATGTAGGATGACTTTACTCTAAGAGACTTTGGCCATAAAACACCCGCCAACACCAGTAAAACACCTTTCACTTGCCAACAATGTGGCAACACCCGCCACACCCACCCCACCCCCACCCGCCGCTCGCTCAGCTGACTGACTGCCTCACTGGACTTCTATTTAAACACAAGAATTGTTCTCATTCATTTTATCACTAATTTCCCACAAGACAATAATATCTTGGCTTGGCTTGGCTTGGCTTAGCTTAGTACAACACAACACAACACAACACAACACACACTTGGCTTGGCTTGGCTTGGCTTGGCTTGGCTTAGCTTAGTACAAACACAACACAACACACTTGGCTTGGCTTGGCTTGGCTTGGCTTAGCTTAGTACAACACAACACAACACACACTTGGCTTGGCTTGGCTTGGCTTGGCTTAGCTGGCTTAGCTTAGTACAACACAACACAACACAACACAACACACACTTGGCTTGGCTTGGCTTGGCTTGGCTTGGCTTGGCTTGGCTTGGCTTAGCTTAGTACAACACAACACAACACACACTTGGCTTGGCTTGGCTTGGCTTGGCTTAGCTTGGCTTAGCTTAGTACAACACAACACAACACAACACAACACACACTTGGCTTGGCTTGGCTTGGCTTGGCTTGGCTTGGCTTGGCTTAGCTTAGTACAACACAACACAACACACACTTGGCTTGTCTTGGCTTGGCTTGGCTTAGCTTAGTACAACACAACACACACTTGGCTTGGCTTGGCTTGGCTTGGCTTGGCTTAGCTTAGTACAACACAACACAACACAACACAACACACTTGGCTTGGCTTGGCTTGGCTGGGCTTGGCGTGGCTTGGCTTGGCTTAGTACAACACAACACAACACAACACAACTCAACACAAATATATATATATATATATTATATATATATATATATATATATATAATATATAATATATATATATATATATAATATATATATATTGTGTGTGTATGTATGTATGTATGGCCTGGTGTTTGTAGTGTTTTATAAATACTTATATTATATATACAGCCCGCCCGCCGCCCGCCGCCCGCGCGCGCGCGCGCACGCACGCGCGCACGCCCTAGACGCCTCGGGAAGGCGCGCGCTCGCGCGCGCCTCCACTCCACCACGCTGCTAAACACAGGCTTAACCTATGTTAACCTAACCTATGTTAACCTAACCTAACAATGTTAACCTAACCTAACAATGTTAACCTAACCTAACAATGTTAACCTAACAATGTTAACCTAACCTAACAATGTTAACCTAACCTAACATGTTAACCTAACCTAACAATGTTAACCTAACCTCACGAACCTTAACCTAACCTCACGAGCCTTAACCTAACCTCACGAGCCTTAACCTAACCTCACGAACCTTAACCTAACCTCACGAGCCTAACCTAACCTCACGAACCTTAACCTAACCTCACGAACCTTAACCTAACCTCACAGACCTTAACCTAACCTCACGAACCTTAACCTAACCTCACGAAACAAGTCTGCCGTTCGTGAACGACAAAATTCGTGAAGACACTCGTTCGTGAGAGGCAAAATTCGTGTAGACACTCGTTCGTGAGAGCAAAATTCGTGTGTATTCTCGTTCGTGAGAGGCAAAATTCGTGTAGATACTCGTTCGTGAGAGCAAAATTCGTGTATATTCTCGTTCGTGAGAGGCAAAATTCGTGTAGACACTCGTTCGTGAGAGCAAAATTCGTGTATATTCTCGTTCGTGAGAGCAAATTCGTGTATATTCTCGTTCGTGAGAGGCAAAATTCGTGTAGACACTCGTTCGTGAGAGCAAAATTCGTGTATATTCTCGTTCGTGAGAGCAAAATTCGTGTATAATCTCGTTCGTGAGAGGCAAAATTCGTGTAGACACTCGTTCGTGAGAGCAAAATTCGTGTATATTCTCGTTCGTGAGAGGCAAAATTCGTGTAGACACTCGTTCGTGAGAGCAAAATTCGTGTAGACACTCGTCCGTGAGAGCAAAATTCGTGTAGACACTCGTTCGTGAGAACAAAATTCGTGTATATTCTCGTTCGTGAGAGGCAAAATTCGTGTAGACCACTCGTTCGTGAGAGCAAAATTCGTGTATATTCTCGTTCGTGAGGCAAAATTCGTGTAGACACTCGTTCGTGAGAGCAAAATTCGTGTATATTCTCGTTCGTGAGAGGCAAAATTCGTGTAGACACTCGTTCGTGAGAGCCAAATTCGTGTATATTCTCGTTCGTGAGAGGCCAAATTCGTGTAGACACTCGTCCGCGGGGACACTAAAGCCCCGAAATCATCTCCAGATAACCTCAAGATAATGATGATAGTGTTGCACTTACAGGTGGGAATATCCCCATCTTACATCTTGACGACCATCTTCTCTTACCTGCACCTCATGCACCTATTTCCTTATTTATTGCCTGTGACTTACTTCTTTGCTCTCATCCTTACCAGCTATTGATGCCTGTAGCACCTCTTGGGTGGTGGCTTAATCTTCATCAATCAATCATTCTCTCTCATCACATTCAACTTAATAATGGTTCAGAATGGACAGAAAGTGTCGTTTCTTCACCTTCATTGGTATGGAAAATTAGAAGTGGTCAGTGGAGCGCAGGAAT
>WNGS01162464.1:0-7500 GCA_020271785.1 Procambarus virginalis | reverse complement strand
TGCCTCACTGGACTTCTATTTAAACACAAGAATTGTTCTCATTCATTTTATCACTAATTTCCCACAAGACAATAATATCTTGGCTTGGCTTGGCTTGGCTTAGCTTAGTACAACACAACACACAACACAACACAACACACACTTGGCTTGGCTTGGCTTGGCTTGGCTTGGCTTAGCTTAGTACAACACAACACAACACACACTTGGCTTGGCTTGGCTTGGCTTGGCTTAGCTTAGTACAACACAACACAACACACACTTGGCTTGGCTTGGCTTGGCTTGGCTTAGCTTGGCTTAGCTTAGTACAACACAACACAACACAACACAACACACACTTGGCTTGGCTTGGCTTGGCTTGGCTTGGCTTGGCTTGGCTTGGCTTGGCTTAGCTTAGTACACACAACACAACACACACTTGGCTTGGCTTGGCTTGGCTTGGCTTAGCTTGGCTTAGCTTAGTACACAAACAACACAAACAAAACACACACACTTGGCTTGGCTTGGCTTGGCTTGGCTTGGCTTGGCTTGCTTAGCTTAGTACAACACAACACAAACACACTTGGCTTGTCTTGGCTTGGCTTGGCTTAGCTTAGTACAACACAAACACACTTGGCTTGGCTTGGCTTGGCTTGGCTTGGCTTAGCTTAGTACAACACAACACAACACAACACACAACACACTTGGCTTGGCTTGGCTTGGCTTGGCTGGCTTGGCGTGGCTTGGCTTGGAGTACAACACAACACAACACAACACAACTCAACACAACATATATATATATATATATATATATATATATATATATATATATATATATATATATATATATATATTATATATATATATATATATATATGTGTGTGTATGTATGTATGTATGGCCTGGNTACTTGAATATATAAATTAAGTAAAAATTGCTTGCTTAGTTTTTTTTTAAGTAATCATATAGTTCATTTATTGAATATAATTTTAGTACTAGCACCAGTACTTAGACCATATCCGTTTACAGTCTCCGTGGTGTAGTGGTAAGACACTCGCCTGGCGTTCCGCGAGCGCTATGTCATGGGTTCGTATCCTGCCGGGGAGGATTTACTGGGTGCAATTCCTTAACTGTAGCCTCTGTTTAACTCAACAGTAAAATTGTACTTGGTTGTAACAACGATTCTTCGCGGCAGGGGATCGTATTCCAGGGACCTGCCCGAAACGCTACGCGTACTAGGGCTGTACAAGAATAACAACTCTTGTATATATCTCAAAAAAAAAAAAAATATTTAGGGTCAATTATCAAACTTCTACAATTCACTATTTAAATTGTTTATAGTATAAGTGTATTGGCTGTTATAGCTATGGTGCTAGGCTAGACTGTGTATGTTTAAATCTCTGATTTAAACAGAGCCAGTGTTCAGTCAAATAAATGAAATTAGTAAATCTTATCCTCGTATAAAATACAAGCTGATGTGAGATACCTGTTGGCAGGTGGACTGTGGATCTTCAATCAATCTATCAACTAATCATTCACCCATCTGCCCCTTACAGCCCACAATCTGTCATTAGGAAAAGAGGAGCTAGGATTTACAACCCTAGCTAGAGATTTAGTTAATTAATTTGCAGACGTATTTTTAATTTAGTTCAGTACAATTCCCTGGTTGTCTCCTCTTACATCAATCCCAGCAGCTTTTTCCCACATTTTGGTCCTTTGAACCCGATATATATGGTACTTCATTTACCAAATATTATTCCAGCAAATAATAAGAAACTTCTTGATTTTGCATTGGAATAATTTTACATATTCTAGCCTAACCTAGCCTAACAGCCAATAATATTTATCATAGCTATATATCTAAGTAAACAAATTGTTTGCAGTGGCTTAAGCCACTATATCCATTAACTGATAAGCAGTCATAGCATACTAATATGTTCTGTGTTAAGAAACCACTACTTAGTCTATCAGTGTCAAAGACAACTGCATCTTAATCATATATACCATTATTTACCCCACTTGTGGTAACATTACATACATATTTAAGTGTATTATCTAGCATTATCTCTAATCAACTGATTTTCAGAGCTGCTCATTACATAATATTCTTTAAAAAAGTTTTTTTTATCACTGTAAGAGCATTTCATTACAAATTAACCATAATCAACTATATCAAACCTTATTACAGGTAAAACCAGTAGGCATTCTACTGTATTTATCAAACAACTATTAGGGTAACAGATCTTGTAATAACTTTGCAAAAATAGTACCATTTACTATTTTTAAAAAAATATTACAGGATTTACCAACTTGGCGTGTTCGTGCATTCGGATCACAAACAGTGTTCAGTAATTATTACAGTACTTTTTATAATTGAACACCTGCTACAACCAGATTCCAGGGAGGAAATGAAGGACGATCTTTGGAATCATTACCTAAGTAGACAGGAAAGCTCATTATTACAGTACTTTTTATAATTGAACACCTGCTACAACCAGATTCCAGGGAGGAAATGAAGGACGATCTTTGGAATCATTACCTAAGTAGACAGGAAAGCTCATTTATCAAAATATATTAACATCATACATATTTATCAGAAAAGAGAAAATATCTCAGAATCTCCGAAACTCAGAAAAGGTCAAAATGGCTGACAGTGTTCCACCAGCAGCTGAAACAGGAAATAGGTGGACACTTATTGGTCTACAAAATCACCTATCTCAACTGATTGACAAATGTCAAAAGTTGGCTAAACAACCATCTCTTGATTTAATAATTCTGAATACCAGAGTAAAAGCAGCTGTTGATAAGTATGGAGAAATCAAACGCCATGCAGAAATTTATCTAACAGAAATGCTGCAGATTTAACCTGAAGGGAACTTCAGGAAATCATTGCTGAAATGACAATGTATGAAGATAAAATCCAAGATCAACTTGATCCTTTATTCAAACAAATATCTCAAGCAGGAAATGCAGTGGTTTACAAAGTTAATCATTCAAAGGAAACTTCCTAATGAGGTCATAGACAGCCTATGCACTCATTATAACACCAACATCTTATCACAAAGCCAAATCTTTGATGGACTTCGAGCTTATGTACAAAAATTATGAAGCCGAGGAAAACTTAGATCACAAGAAAATATCACCAAAGGTGAATCCACAGACAAAAACAAAAATGTCCAAACTAGCAGTCAAAAATCAAGGCAACAAAACTCCTCTTCTGCAAAGTGGAAACAGAGTAATGTTGGCTCATATGCTATATCCCCCCACAGTTAACAGAACTGTAGGAAATCAAGCTCGCAAGACAAATAAGACAAAAGGAGCTGCAAGTGCCCCAAAATGCTTATTCTGTCAAGAAGCACATACTATTTATCAATGCACAGTTTATGAAGACCGTGCCAGTCGAATCAATCGACTGAAATCTCTGAACAGGTGCATCCATTGTCTATGGAAGCATGATACAAGTGAATGTAACACTCAATTGCAGAACTGCCAATATTGTCATAAAAGTGTACATCACACAGCACTCTGTGGTGATATCAGCACTCAATCCAGATCACAGACATCCAATAATAAACTTGCATCTCAGGCAAAACCAAAAGATGATACCACAACAGCCGTACAATTGTGTACAGTAATGAGTAACGTCAATGCCTTAGATACAGAAATTGTTACAACAGCCATATTGCCTACTGCACAGCTAGAACTATGCAATCAAGGAATTTGTATTCAAACAAGAGGCTTTTTTGATCAAGGTTCACAGAAAACCTTTATCAGTGAAAAGATGGCAGAAGATTTACAACTTAAATCTTCAAAGCAAATATCTACATCCATATCAGGGTTTTTTACCAGTTCAGGTCGTAGAACCTTTCCGGTAGTACAACTCATTGTCTGTCTAGGTACATCCCAAAGTACAGTCGAAGCCATAGTAGTTGATAAAATTCCAACCGAAATGGAAGTGACTGGTCTGGCAGCAACAATTAAATTCCTAAAAGAAAAAGGAATCCAATTAGCAGATCCTCTACTCGATTCAGACTACATAGGAGATATCGGAATCCTGATTGGAGCATCCTACTATCATCGATTCATTCTGGGATCAGAGGAATGTATGGGTATGAATATACTCAAATCAGCAGGAGGCATATTGATGACAGGACCTATACTAGATCTTGAACCTTCAACTCCTGAAAAATCACATCATATAGAAACTGTAATCGTGGCATGGCTAGGCAAAGAACAGTCACCACTTAAAATCCCCCACATGACTGATGATCGATTGGAATCTGTACATCAATTGTGGGAACTTGATGCTGTGGTGTTTGTATATATCTGAGGAAGTTTTGGTTGTAAGGTTGATGTAAAGTCATTACTGGTTACTGACTTTAATACTTAAACCGATTACATGACTATAGTAGCTCCTAAGCTGGTAGGCGTCCTGTAGCTTTGTTTACCTCCCTCTCTTCTACTCTCTCTGGCGTCTGAGCCGCGCACATAGAAAACGGATGGTACCGTTTTCTGTGAACATGACATCCCTCCTTTTCTTTAAAAAGAATGAATACAGGATGTCTGCCATGCTTGTAGCACAAAGCAAAATTATTGACACAAAGTAAGTTATTAACATATCAAGAGATATTGCATACATTTAACATTAATTAAGCACACAAAGAATTTAAACAACTTAATCTTTACCACAAAGGATTTCAATGTTAAAAATACATATGCAATGTTAAACAAATATGAATGAGACTGTAATACAAAGTTACAAAATATTGAATGAGAGATCTGCATTATTCAAACAATATTAAATTTAGTTTAGCATAATAAGTAAATACTTTGCATTACATGGAAACACAATTAATCATCAAATCGTGTAGGGCGTTTAATATGACGTTTAGGACGAGAGTCCTTAAATACAAGAATATCCCTCGATGAATTGTTTATCGAGTTATAACTCATTTTTTCTTTTTCCTTTGCACGACTTTGCACTTCATCATTTTCTAGACTAGTTGGAATCACTTTGAAATAGGCCATATTACGTGTTATACTATGATCTCTCTTACTCGCTGTTACCATAGTTCCTTTTACATTAATCACTTTATATGGTTTTGTATCATACGGAATATCAAGCTTTCCCTCGTTTTTCTTTTTAACTAGAACAGTATCTCCAACCTTTATGAATTGTTCCTTTGCACGTTGATCATGAGCAATTTTCATTTTGCCCTTGGCTTGTGCATCCTTCTCAGCGAGACGTTTATCCATTACCTTGGCTGGCATGACAGGTAGTGCTATTCTCATAGGACGTCCAAATAAAAGTTCGCCAGGCGACTTGCCCAGTGTTCCATGCGGTGTTGCACGGTAGTTCCTGAGAAAAGCATACATAGCTTGTTTCCAGGATTGTCCTTCGGCATGAGCACAGCGTACCGCTTTCATGAGAGGTTGCATGAATCTCTCTACTTCTTCATTTGCTTGAGGATGTAGTGGCATCACACGGCGGTGTTTGAATCCAATATGCTCAGCAAAGTTGACGAAGTCTTGTCCATTGAATGGCGGTCCATTGTCCGTCTTGACAACTTCAGGAATGCCAAAGTTTGAAAAGATCTTGTCGAGTTTCGGGATGACAGCCTTTGCAGATGTGGAAGTGATGATTTCTACTTCTGGATAACGTGAGTGATCATCAATGACTACCATCAAGTACTCTCCAGTTGGTAGCGGTCCGCAGAAGTCCATCGATACTTCCGTCCATGGTGCAGCAGGTAGTGGTGAAGGTTGTAGAGGTGTTGGTCTTGAAGTATCCACTGCAGCTTGGCAAGGGACACAGGCATCATGCATGTCCTTTGCTTGACGATCAATGCCAGGAAACCACACCTTTTCTCGTAACAGCTGTTTGGTCCTTACAAGACCTTGGTGTCCTTGATGTGCAAGCTTCAGAGCACGCTGCTGGAGAACAGCTGGAATGACGATACGAATACCTCGCAGCGCGGTGTCGCGTTGTTGCGTAACACTTAATTCTGTCTGAATGCGTTCAAGTGCTTTGAATGCATCTTGGTCAACTCCTGAGGGTGGGATGCGTGGAAACTTTTTCTTAGTCAATGCATCCACTGTTGCTTGCAGACTTGGGTTCTCGAGGGTTGCAGTACGGATTTCATCAAGAGTAAGAGCCTTAGGGACTGCATCACAGGTTACAGAGTGTACATATTCCTCGGCAACTTGCTGATGCTTGGTGATGGTGAAACCGTTGGCAGGATGTCGACTGGTGCAATCAGCGGGGGTTGCCTGCAGCCGGCTTGTATTTCACAGTGAAGTTGTATGGTTGCAGACGAAGAGCCCATCTCTCAACGCGAGCTGGTGGTTTGGACTTTGGATTGTTGAAGATGATCTCCAACGGCTTGTAATCAGTGACTATTGTGGTGAAGGGTGCACCAAGCAGATACACATTGAAGTGTTCACAGCCCCATACAAGAGCAAGAGCTTCCTTCTCTGTCTGACTGTATCGTTGCTCAACATCTGTGAGAGAACGGTTGGCGTAGGTAATTACTACTCTGGAATCTGGTGGACCAGGTTTGTGTTGGGCTAACACAGCACCTAAACCAACAGGACTAGCATCCAACATTAACTCAGTGTCCATTGATGGATCAAAGTACGCAGCAGTCGCATTTTCTACTAGTGCATCTTTTACAGCATCAAATGCATTTTGCTCGATATCGCTCCAGTACCATGATGCATTTTTCTTCAGGAGCTCACGTAGAGGCTTCGTAATGGTAGCAAAATCTGGAATGAAGCGAGAACAGTAGTTTGCCATTCCCAAAAAACTATGTACTTCAGTGGATGTTGAAGGAGGTGCAGCATTCTTGATATCTGCAACTTTCTTAGGATTTGGAGACAGACCTTTGTCACTAAGTACATGTCCAAAGAATTCAATTTTATGTTGATTGAACTCGCACTTTGCTCGGCTTAGCGTCAGATTCTTTTCTCGTAAGCGTTGCAATGTTGCACGAAGAGCTTTGTCGTGTTCAGCTTGGGTACGGCCATAAACATGATGTCATCAGACATGTTGTCAGTATTAGGTATATCTTGCAATACCTTGCTGATGATGTGCTGGAATACCTCAGCAGCACTGTTAATACGAAACTCAGGCGCTTGTACCTATACAGACCTCGATGTGTCGTAAACGTTGTGATGTAATCGACTCTCATCATCAAGTTCAAGCTGATGATAGCCCTTGTTTAAATCTAACTAAAAACACCTTTCACTTGCCAACAATGTGGCAACACCCGCCACCCACCGCTCAGCTGACTGCCTCACTGGACTTCTATTTAAACACAAGAATTGTTCTCATTGATTTTATCACTAATTTCCCACAAGACAATAATATCTTGGCTTGGTTTGGCTTGGCTTGGCTTGGCTTAGTACAACACAACACAACGCACACTTGGCGTGGCTTGGCGTGGCTTGGCTTGGCTTGGCTTGGCTTGGCTTGGCTTGGCTTGGCTTGGCTTGGCTTGGCTTGGCTTGGCTTAGCTTAGTACA
>WNGS01162462.1:33034-53318 GCA_020271785.1 Procambarus virginalis | reverse complement strand
CTATAGAACGCCATGGCTGATGCGACCTGCCATGGCGCATCAGCCATGGCAGATGGGAACCATCTGGTAGATGGACCTGGTAGATGGCGACCTGGTAGATGGGAACCATCTCGGTGTATAACCTCAGGTAGCCGCTGGGGCTCACCCAAAAATTGGGATTCACTACATTCAGCACTTTTCTGGGTGGGGAGCCCCATCGGCTCCCCGGAGCTATCCAGGCTGATGGGTAACTATTAGCTTTTGGCATCAGTCAAAGTGCCCGGAGTTCTTGCCTACTGGGGACCACGAGCCAGAACCTGGCCCCCTCAGAGAGGCACAAGGAGCAATGGCCTATAGAAACCGCCTGTGGTTGGCAGCATTCGATGTCTGCCATCGACCGGGTCTGGCACCCAGAAAGATAGGCGCCCCAAAACAAACCCATATTCTGGTGAAAATATTGCTACTGAAAGCTGAACGAGTGGACAGAACTCTCCAAACGAAAATTAGCAAATGACCATGACGTCATCACTTTGCCGTGCCGCTGTCTGCACCCCCCACCCCTTCCTCCTCAGGAGGGGGAAGGGGAAGCTCCAGATCCTCGTGCTGGCGATCCAACTGGTAGTTCTTGGCTGATGTGATACTGGCAGGTCATGTGCCTCTAGCTCCTATATAGGGGTCATGTGCCTCTAGCTCCTATATATAGCTCCTCCTAGCTCCTATACAGGGGAGATACCAGCAGCACTTAAATCTGCAGATATAGCTCCGTTGCACAAGGGGGGGGGAGTAAAGCCTTGGCAAAAAATTATAGGCCAGTTGCACTAACATCACACATAATAAGTGTTTGAAAGAGTGATTAGGAATCAAATTTCTAGTTTTATGGAAAACAATGAATTGCACAACCCAGGACAACATGGATTTAGAGCGGGAAGATCCTGTCTGTCACAGTTACTCAACCACTATGACAAAATCACAGAAGCCCTAGAAGAAAAGCAAAATGCTGATGTTGTATACACAGACTTTGCAAAGGCGTTCGACAAATGTGACCATGGGGTGATAGCTCACAAAATGAGGTCAATGGGAATAACTGGAAAAGTAGGACGCTGGATACTCAATTTCCTGTCGAACAGAACACAAAGAGTAACAGTCAATCAGATAAAATCGAGTCCAAGCGATGTTAAAAGCTCTGTACCTCAAGGTACAGTCCTTGCACCACTACTGTTCCTTATTCTTATATCTGATATAGACAAAATACACGTCACAGCTTCGTGTTGTCCTTTGCAGATGACACAAAATCAGCATGAAAATTACCTCTGCTGAAGACATTGAGAAACTACAAGCAGATGTCAACAAAGTTTTCGATTGGGCAGCAGAAAATAACATGATGTTTAACAGTGATAAATTTCAGGTACTCAGGTACGGCAAAAATGAGGATCTGAAACATAATACAGGGTACAAAACACAATCGAATCTTCCCATAGTAGAAAAACAGCATGTCAAGGATTTGGGAATAATGATGTCAGACGATCTAACGTTTAGGGAGCATAACCAAGCAAATATTGCGTCAGCCAGAAAAATGATCGGATGGATTACGAGAACTTTCAAATCCAGGGATCCCATCACAATGGTTGTACTCTTCAAGTCACTTGTGTTGTCCCGTCTCGAGTACTGCTCAGTACTCACTTGCCCCTTCAGAGCAGGAGAGATTGCTGAAATAGAGGGAATACAGAGAACATATACGGCACGCATAGACGAGATAAAGCACCTAAATTATTGGGATCGTCTCAAAGCTCTCCAAATGTACTCTCTAGAAAGGAGACGAGAGAGATACCAAATAATATACACATGGAAAATACTGGAGGGCCAGGTCCCAAATCTGCACAGTAAAATAACAACGTACTGGAGTGAACGATATGGAAGAAAGGCAAGATTGATCCAGTGAAGGGCAGAGGTGCCATAGGCACAATCAGAGAGCACTGTATAAACATCAGAGGTCCGCGGTTGTTCAACATCCTCCCAGCGACTATAAGAAATATTGCCGGAACAACCGTGGACATCTTCAAGAGAAAACTGGACTGTTTTCTAAGAGAAGTTCCGGACCAGCCGGGCTGTGGTGGGTATGTGGGCCTGCGGGCCGCTCCAAGCAACAGCCTCCAAGCTCTCACAAGTCGAGCCTGGCCTCGGGCCGGGCTTGGGGAGTAGAAGAACTCCTAGAACCCCATCAACCAGGTATCCTGTTTTGATTCCAGTTACTGTGCCTTGTTGCGTGGTCTGCCTCTACAGGTGGTGTGTTAGCCACGAGTATATTCTATTGTACTCAGGCTGCATGTGCCTAAAGTTTCCTTCCCAAGGCAGTACTTACAGGCCCAGGAAGGAAACTTTAGGCACATGCAGCCTGAGTACAATAGAATATTACTCGTGGCTAACACACCACCTGTAGAGGCAGACCACGCAACAAGGCACAGTAACTGGAATCAAAACAGGATACCTGGTTGATGGGGTTCTAGGAGTTCTTCTACTCCCCAAGCCCGGCCCGAGGCCAGGCTCGACTTGTGAGAGCTTGGAGGCTGTTGCTTGGAGCGGCCCGCAGGCCCACATACCCACCACAGCCCGGCTGGTCCGGAACTTCTCTTAGAAAACAGTCCAGTTTTCTCTTGAAGATGTCCACGGTTGTTCCGGCAATATTTCTTATAGTCGCTGGGAGGATGTTGAACAACCGCGGACCTCTGATGTTTATACAGTGCTCTCTGATTGTGCCTATGGCACCTCTGCCCTTCACTGGATCAATCTTGCACTTTCTTCCATATCGTTCACTCCAGTACGTTGTTATTTTACTGTGCAGATTTGGGACCTGGCCCTCCAGTATTTTCCATGTGTATATTATTTGGTATCTCTCTCGTCTCCTTTCTAGAGAGTACATTTGGAGAGCTTTGAGACGATCCCAATAATTTAGGTGCTTTATCTCGTCTATGCGTGCCGTATATGTTCTCTGTATTCCCTCTATTTCAGCAATCTCTCCTGCTCTGAAGGGGAAGTGAGTACTGAGCAGTACTCGAGACGGGACAACACAAGTGACTTGAAGAGTACAACCATTGTGATGGGATCCCTGGATTTGAAAGTTCTCGTAATCCATCCGATCATTTTTCTGGCTGACGCAATATTTGCTTGGTTATGCTCCCTAAACGTTAGATCGTCTGACATCATTATTCCCAAATCCTTGACATGCTGTTTTTCTACTATGGGAAGATTCGATTGTGTTTTGTACCCTGTATTATGTTTCAGATCCTCATTTTTGCCGTACCTGAGTACCTGAAATTTATCACTGTTAAACATCATGTTATTTTCTGCTGCCCAATCGAAAACTTTGTTGACATCTGCTTGTAGTTTCTCAATGTCTTCAGCAGAGGTAATTTTCATGCTGATTTTTGTGTCATCTGCAAAGGACAACACGAAGCTGTGACGTGTATTTTTGTCTATATCAGATATAAGAATAAGGAACAGTAGTGGTGCAAGGACTGTACCTTGAGGTACAGAGCTTTTAACATCGCTTGGACTCGATTTTATCTGATTGACTGTTACTCTTTGTGTTCTGTTCGACAGGAAATTGAGTATCCAGCGTCCTACTTTTCCAGTTATTCCCATTGACCTCATTTTGTGAGCTATCACCCCATGGTCACATTTGTCGAACGCCTTTGCAAAGTCTGTGTATACAACATCAGCATTTTGCTTTTCTTCTAGGGCTTCTGTGATTTTGTCATAGTGGTTGAGTAACTGTGACAGACAGGATCTTCCCGCTCTAAATCCATGTTGTCCTGGGTTGTGCAATTCATTGTTTTCCATAAAACTAGAAATTTGATTCCTAATCACTCTTTCAAACACTTATTATGTGTGATGTTAGTGCAACTGGCCTATAATTTTTTGCCAAGGCTTTACTCCCCCCCTTGTGCAACGGAGCTATATCTGCAGATTTAAGTGCTGCTGGTATCTCCCCTGTATAGGAGCTAGGAGGAGCTATATATATAGGAGCTAGAGGCACATGACCCCTATATAGGAGCTAGAGGCACATGACCTGCCAGTATCACATCAGCCAAGAACTACCAGTTGGATCGCCAGCACGAGGATCTGGAGCTTCCCCTTTCCCCTCCTGAGGAGGAAGGGGTGGGGGGTGCAGACAGCGGCACGGCAAAGTGATGACGTCATGGTCATTTGCTAATTTTCGTTTGGAGAGTTCTGTCCACTCGTTCAGCTTTCAGTAGCAATATTTTCACCAGAATATGGGTTTGTTTTGGGGCGCCTATCTTTCTGGGTGCCAGACCCGGTCGATGGCAGACATCGAATGCTGCCAACCACAGGCGGTTTCTATAGGCCATTGCTCCTTGTGCCTCTCTGTGGGGGGCAGGTTCTGGCTCGTGGTCCCCAGTAGGCAAGAACTCCGGGCACTTTGACTGATGCCAAAAAGCTAATAGTTACCCATCAGCCTGGATAGCTCCGGGGAGCCGATGGGGCTCCCCACCCAGAAAAGTGCTGAATGTAGTGAATCCCAATTTTTGGGTGAGCCCCAGCGGCTACCTGAGGCTATACACCGAGATGGTTCCCATCTACCAGGTCGCCATCTACCAGGTCCATCTACCAGATGGTTCCCATCTGCCATGGCTGATGCACCATGGCAGGTCGCATCAGCCATGGCGTTCTATAGGCCTACCAAGGACCAGCACCAGAACATGGCCGCATCACAGACTTGGTATAAACATTCCCAGGCCACAATGTCCTTGTGTTGCATTGAGTTCTCTCTCTCTCATCCAAAGGTTTCCTCTTTGTTTGCATCCTGCGTTGCTCCCTCCTCCCTAGTAAGTTCCCATGTGTTTATCCTTCTATGTGGGTAGTTAGCTTCAGGAAAATAAAAGGAGCTTCCCCAGAAAATCAGCCTAGAATGTGCTGAAATGCCAATTTCTAGGCGAGCCCTGATGGTTTCCCAAATCCCTTCTAGGTTTTTGGTAGGTGTTTACATCTGCTCCAGAACTGATAGCTCACACCACAGCAGCCAGTGAGCCACTTCCCTCTTTCCCAAAAATTCTTTAGGTGGGTTTCAAAGCTCAGGTCTCTTTTGAATCCAACAGTAGTTTGTTTTGACTAGCTGACTTTTTGGCTTCCTTTCCCAGTGAGGTTTCAAAATGTGACCACTCCCTGCACCTCTGTGAGAGGACCAGGTTCTGGTGCTGGACCCCAGGAGGTCTATAGAACTCCATGGCTGATGCAACCTGGTAGATTGGAACCATACCAGTATATAGCTTCAAGAAGACACAAGGGGCTCCCCCTAGAAATGCTTCAATTATGCCAAAGGTTTAGGGTCACGAGTGTATCGGGAAGTCTTATTAGCACTTGGATTCTTAGTAACCCCCCCCCCCTGTAAAGTGGTAATCTACAGTGTACACTACATAATACTAAAATTTTGTTGTTACTCGCAACTTTCAATATTAGTATACAATTATACTGCTATAGTACTGTACTGTAGACCTGATCACTGTTTTTTAATTTCTAAAGTTTTCTCTGGTTCAATGACTAAAATTACTATAGAGTACATTTATCCCACACTTAATGTGGGATTTGAGCACACAAATTTAGACGTGAACAAATTTGCAATTAAGATTGAGCTTCTGAGAACCAGAAACCAGATGCACCCATACACGAGACTGGGCATGAGACGTATGCAACCTAAATAACGTTTTAGTGCACTAATTTGATAATATACCAATCAAATTGAACTACCTTTGTTGATGCACCTATTGTATTGTACTACCCTTAATAATGTATGGTACAGACTGTATTGTGCTGCCTTTGCTAATATATGGAGCCTATTGCATTGTATTACCTTTGCTAATGTATGGTAACTATTGTATTGTACTGCCTTTGCTAATGTACATACTGTATTGCATTTTATTGATATACCCATTGTATTGTAATAATAATAACTTATAATAATAACTTATAATAATAATATAATCATCTCAGCAGTATATAAGTATAATATAATAATAATAATCTCAGAAGAAAACTACCATCCAATCAGCTTGACATCACACATCTGCACGCTCATGAAGCAACCTCTCCTCCTACAAAGAACGTCACATTTAGCTCGTATGCATTACATAAGGTCAAAAATGGTCGTACTGTACTAGAAAATGGAAGCGGCTCGCGAAAGTGACGTACTGTCCCATTTTCTGTTTTGGGCCCTCCGGTAGGTTAGGAGAGGACACCCTAAATTGACTGTTTCCTTGACGTTGGGAAACCTTAAGAGGATGGGCTGCATGGTGAGAACCCTAAAGGGAATCATTCACTATCTTTCAGTGAATAATCTTGTAAAATTGACACAACATGGATTTGTTAAAAATAGATCCTGCCTTACAAACTGGTTCACATTTTTGGAAACAGTAAACAAGTACTCAGACAAAGGACTTCCGGTGGATGTAGTATACACGCATTTTGCTAAACCATTTGAAAAGACACCATATGAAAGACTGGCAAGGAAATTACAGGGCCCAAGGAATAAATGAATGAATATTAGAATGGATAAAACAATGGCTGAAGTAAAGCAGCAAAGGGTCGTGCTAAATGCGAATGAATCTGACTGGGAAAATGTGGTAAGTGTGGTCAATTTTGAGCCAACCCTTTTTGTNCCACTGGGTACTATCCCGCAAGTTCTACCAGATAGGCGGGACCCAAAAGCCAGAGCGCATAAACCTTGCAAGCACAGCCAGAAGCCCTACCAGGCGAGTACAGAACCAACACCACAAACCCCCACACCACATAACACCACATAACAAAGGTGGGACCCCTGAATGACCCTAGCATGGGATGGACATGCACAAGAGTGGGACAGGAAGGGGTGAAAAAAGGGGACCGACACTGGTGTGCGAACGGTCTCAGTCGTACAAAAAGAGACCTAAAGAAAGACAGGCATATAACACCACATCCAGCGCCCTGCCAAAAGACGCCAGACCGCAGAAACTCACCTGGCAAACGGTGGCTCGAAGTGACACGCTCAACCGAGCCCAGAAGAACCTGGGAGCACCGCCAGGTGAAGAAGCCAGAGCCGGACCTGCAGGAGAGCAAGGAAGAGGCGAAGAAGGCGGCCCACACCCATGACACAGGGGAAACCTCGGCGGCCTCCCCACAACTGGAACCCAGGACACCCCCGGAGCGAAAAGGGGCACATACCGCGGCAAGGGAGAAGAGCGAAAGGCGAAGCACTGGAGCAAAAAGACGACGAACACCGGCACTACACACCGCCCAGACCAAAACAAACTCCGCGGCGCACGCGCATGACATGCGGCCGAAAACGCGCAACCTACCCTGCGGGAAGGCGGCAACCAAGACTACTGCACAAGAAAAGTAGCCAAAAGAGTGAGCAGGAACAAGAAAACCGGCCAAAGAAGCGAAGACAGAGCCCAAAAAAGGCACGCAACCGGGCCACAAGTAGCCCAACAGGGCCACAAGTAGCCCAACAGGGCCACAAGTAGCCCAACAGGCCACAAGTAGCCCAACAGGCCAGAAAGAGCCCAAACCGGGCCAAAGTAGCCCAACAGGGCTACAAGGAGCACAACAGGACCACAAGGAGCCCAACAGGGCTACAAGTAGCCCAAACTCGCCAACAAGGACGAGGAGCCGACAGACGTTCAATAACGCGGGAAGAGGAAAAAACCTTCCCGAACCCTCGAGAACACGGAAGCCAAAACCAGTCCCGAAGGCACACAAAGGCGCATGCGCACCCGAGACCAGTAGTCATGTAGAACCCCAAAACGGGGAAACATGACGAAAACACCGTCCCCCCCAAAAAAGGGGTGGGGGGAAACATCCACCCACAGGACGGAACCAACCGACTCAAAGGCCAAGGAACCGAGCCCGGGGAGGGGCCGACGCCCAACAGCCGTACGGCGAGTGGAGAGGAAAACCCACTCCGCGTAACCACAAGCCCCGCCGAGAGGGGGATAAAAACCCCACGGGGTCCTATGGGGCCAAGGCCCCCAAGTCAGCCCCTCCGCAGCCCCGGGAACCCACACAACAGGCCCGGGGCCGAGCCGTCCCCCTAAAGCCCCGGCCGTACCAGAAAACCGGGACAGCCGTGAAAACACTAAGGAAGGGAGCCCACTGGCAGACTCTTACAACACGGCTGGAGGAACAGGCTCGAATGCCCCCGTCACTACCCCGGAAGGGGATTTCCCCGAGACTGCCCGAGTCTCAACACCACCAAACCCCGCCCTGAACCTACAGACGGTAAGGAACCGGATGCAGGCAGGAAGGGGAATCCAGGGAAAAACAAGAACCAAAACGGGGCAGCCCCGGGGCTCCGGGGAGTTACCACGAGAGCGTTGCCACCACCAAGGCTCAAGTGCAACGCCTCTGCTGCCCGCACCAGCTGAGCACAACTGGGTAACCGAGCCATAACGAGCAACAAACTCGCAGGGCTCCGGGTCGAAGGTGTCACCGACCCCACAGGCAGCAGACGGAGGCAAAACAGAGAGTCACCCAGAGACAAGGGGTGAGCAACCCTCAAACTCGCTGGAAGCGAGGGGGGGCTCTGGGGTCACATCCATCGGACCCACGCGCCCCCAGGGGTTTCCCAGGGTCCCGAGCGTTTACTATAAGAGGACTCGCGCTCAGGTAATCCCAGGCAGGGTACTGCTAACCGGCACCCAAAACTACCAAACAACTTTCTAAGAGCTGAACCCCCGGGACGTGTACACTCACGGGGACCTAGCAGGGGGTACCACCAGAAAACTCAGAACACAAGGGACACCAGGGGCAAGAACGAAGGCAGACCCCCCCACCAGGTAGATAAACAAAAAGAAAAAGAAAACCCCGCAAGAGGACAGCGTACCCAAGCGGAACAGAGCCGGCCGCTATGATTGGGAAAAGACAAGCTGCACAGTACCCTGCGCCCCACCAGTGCAAAAACTGCCCCTTACTCTAAGGCGAACAAGGGAGACAGAACACCCGAGCACACAAAGAGCGGCCGAAAACCAAGCAGTAAACGGCCTAGCAGGGGCAGACCCCAAGGAACTTGTGGAAGGTGGCCCCAAGTCCCAAGGGCAGTACTTACAGGGCACCTAGGGAAGGGAACCCTAGGCGCATGCAGCCCGAGTACTGGAGAATCACTCCCGGCTCGCGCACCACCTAGAAAACAGACACCACACTCTAGGTGCAGTGCTGAAACAACCACTGGAGCCGGAGCACATAACCGGTGCCTATAGCATCAGCCGAAGAACTGATGGGTGGATAGCCGGCGTGGGAGGTCTGGGGCTCCACCTTCCCCCTCCCGGGGAGGGGGGAGCTGCGCAGACAGCGGCGCGGTGACGTGTGACGTCACACTAGTTTGCTTGTTTTCTGTTTGGGAGTTCTATCCACTAGTTCGGATTTTGGTAGCAATTTTAACCAGAATAGGGGTTTGTTTTGGGGCGCTTACCTTTCTGGGTGCCTGTCCCGGTCGATGGCAGACATAGAATGCTTCCAACAACACGGGGGCTTCTATAGGCCATTGCTCCCCGTGCCTCTCTGAGGGGGCCCGGTTCTGGCCGTGGTCTCCGGTAGGCCTAAGAACTCCATACACATGACTGATGCCAAAGTCTGAAATTAGCATATCAGCCTGGGATAGCTCCGGGGAGCCGACGGGGCTCCCCCCAGAAAACCAGTGTTAAATGTAATGAAACGCCATTTCTGGGTGAGACCCGGAGGCTCCCGGAGCTATCCAGGCTGATATGTAACTACAGTATTAGCTTTCTGGCATCAGTCAAAGTGCATGGAGTTCTTGCCTACCGAGGACCATGAGCCAGAACCTGGCCCCTCAGAGGGGCACGAGGAGCAATGGCATATAAGAACTTCTGTGTGGTTGGGAGCATTCTATGTCTGCTATCAACCAGATCTGGCAACCAGAAAGATAGGCATCCCAAAACAAACCTCTATTTGGTGAAAATATTACTACCGAAAGCCAAATGAGGGACAGAACTCCCCAAACGAAAATTAGCAAACGATCATGAAGTCATCACGTTGCCGTGCCGCTGTCTACGCACCCCCCCCCCCCCTCCCAGGGAGGGGAAAGGGGGAGCCCCAGATCCTTGCACTGGCAATCCAACCGGCAGTTCTTAAGCTGGATGTCAAAAACACACGAAAACACTGCCGACTGAGAAGGAGGGAGGAAGGAATGCCAGGGAGCCTCCAGGTCTCGCCCAGAAAATGGTGTTTCGTTACATTCAATGCTGGTTTTCTAGGGAGAGCCCCGTCGGCTCTCCAGAGCTAACTACCCAAAAAAAACAAGGGAAAAAAACAGGGATTTACCTGGAGGCGGTCAGTCCTCACTCCTCAACGCATAGTCGAGACAACTGGCTGCAACCACCGCCTCTATGCAACACAGGCCCTACCAGGTTTAGGAACACTGACTCAGTAGCGTGCAGCCAGGACCCTGTTCGACCTCCAAAACCCCCATGCCTGAATGTCAACCCAAATATGTTGCCAAAGACGGCAGCCAAAGCAGCAAACTTAAAAAGTCATGGGCACGGGGTTAGATCGCAGGTTGGCTAGACTTAATAACCCTGCGGCAACCTGGGTTATTAAGCCCAGGTTATCTCTGTTCCCGACCCAAGCCCGGGAACAGAGAAGGAGGGAAACCAGGTCAATCCAAAGCGCATCCCAGCCACCGAAGCTGTGATACACAAATAACAGGGGAGAACCGCATCCGGAAACAACACATGATACATCCCCGGCTTGACAACCAAGCATCAACAACCCAAGGACCCCTCGGAAAGCAGCAGTCTCATTCTTCACCAAAAAAAGGAGACGGCTGCAAATGAACAAACCTACCACCAGGACCGAAGGAGCAGAAGCCACTGCGTCAGAGGAGCATGAAGCTCCCCAACGCAACCCCCAGAAGTCAGTGCCAACAGGAAAAGAGCCTTAGAAAAACAATCCTAAACCAAAGGGCCACTACAAACTGAGGAGAAGGAAGAAAAGAGAGCACCCAGTCCAAAGACCTGGACAGCTCAGGAGGCACATGAGCAGGCCGAGGGTGAAACAACGCATGAGACAGCTTGCGGAACCGGGCAGAGGTAGCATCAATAGCGAACCCAATCTGGAGCGGCTCCGCCAGCACCGCACAATACGAGGTGACAGTATTCGGCATAAGATGACGGTCCTGGAACAACCATGAAAGGAAGGACAAGACAACCCTATCAGAGACCAAAGTACACCTACACAGCAATAGGAAAACCCAGAATTACCGCCAGAAATCATACTGCCACCGAGACGAAAAACGCAGGTGGGAAACCAACAACAAAGCCACCTGCGCCACAAACAAGTGATGATAGACTCAAGTCAAAAACTCCAGATGTGAAAACTCGAGGAGAAGAACAAACCTGCCTCATACTGGGCTGGACCGATCTGTTGAAAGAGGTGCAGCCGAGGGAAGACCCTTGGCTTCGGACACCGAACAAGCAGCGCCTGAAACCAAGACTGGGCCAGCCACAAGGAGCCAGAAGCACAACACTCCTCTGGTAAGACTCCGAGCGAGTCAGGACCTGGAGCAACAGTTGAACTGGGCGAAAGAGATACAGGTAACCTCACCTCACCCAGTCCTGCCTAAAGGCCTTAACCCCGATGGCCTCACAGCCGGGGAAGGGTACCACGTACTCCGGGAGACGCCTCAACCATGTCGACGCGAAGAGATCCACTTCCGGAGGCCCGAACATCTGGCAGAACTGGCGTCAACCATCCATTCCACGGATAAGGGACTGAACCGGGACAGAACGTCTGCCAGGACATTGAACACCACCCGAACGTGAATCGCCAGGAGAGCCAAACCCCGAGAACTCAGCAGATGAGTCACCCGAAGCGACCAGACCCAAAGAGCCAAGGACCGCATAAACTCCCTCTGTTCAGGCAATGAATCACCAGGGAGCAGTCCAAATGGAGCCGGATTGTCGATCCGCGAGTGATCAGAATCCTCCGGAGCGACATCCATACAGCCGCGAACTACTGCACAATGCTGTAAGCCCGAAGGAAAGACGAACCCCACTGTCCCTGGCCGGCTTGGTGAGCACTGGTCACAAAGCCCCAGCCAAGAGGCGACACCTGTCCATGAACACATTGAGTGAGGGACTGGGTAGGCGCCAAGGTACTGAACCCCAAAAAACTCGAAGAGGAAACCAGCGACACAGCAAATGACGCAAAGCCCCCGGAGACAGAACCCAGCGGTCGCAAGAGAGGGTGAAGGGATGTCCCCAAAGGAACCAGAACAGTTGACGAAGCCACACCCAACCCAGCGGGTAGACCATCATAGCAAAGTTCAGGCTCCCGCACAATCCTTCGAGCAACCGCTGCATGACCCGGGAGCCCCTCGGGAACAGACGAAGACGGAAATGCAGGCGAAGCAGAGCCGCCGGAGGAAGAGACAAGGAAGCGGTCCAAGCGTCCCATACAAGACCCAGCCAAGACCAAACCTGAGAACCAGATGGGACTTCCGCCAGTTCACCAAGAATGTGAAGAGCTGGGAAAGAACCAAATTCCTGGTGAGCAGACACATGGACTGGCTGGGAGCCCAAAACAGCCTGTTGTTGAGGTAACACAGAACCCATACACCTAACAGAAGCAGGCGGGCCACCCACGACCCGAGTAAGGCATGTGAAAACGTGAGACACCAGATTCAAGCAGAATGAAAGACAACGAAAGTGATAACCTTGATGCCTCACAACAAAACTGAGCCAGTCCCTGAACCTCGGAAGAATCGGGACATGCCAATATGCATCCTTGAGGTCCAGGAACACCATCCAAGCATCCAGCTCCAGCAGAAGACGGACCAGGGACAGAGTAGTCATCCGAAAGGAGGGGCAAGAAACCCACGGGTTCAGATGGGACAAGTCCAGAATGAACTGGAGGTCCATGCAGTCCTGTTTCGGGACCAGAAACAGGCGGGAAACCCACCTGAGACGAGGTCGTTTAGACCACACCCAAGACAACTCACTCCGAGATGACTCGACAGAGCGCAAGAGAAGAGATCTGCCCGGCCAGCCCTGAACCCCTTGAAGGAGGAGGAGCCACCAACTCCACCACAGGCCGCACGAAACGACCCAAAATGCCCACAAATTGTGGGACCAGGCATGAGCAAATAAAGAGAGCCTCCCCCCCCCAATTTTCCCGTCAATGGGACAAACCGCGAAAGGGCTGACACACCTTACAACCACCTAAGCGGCACACAGGGCGATCCTCGTGCCGACCAGAAAGAGATGGAACTGAAGGCTGCACCTGCCCCGAATCTGTCACCACTGGCCTACCACGATGAGAAGAACCCCGAGCCCTGGTAAAACCCTTCTGGGAAGGCACCCACACGAGCCCCCCTGGAAGTCTAATAAGTCCGACATAGGACGGCAACTAGCCGAAGCTGCCTACAAGTTTATTTATTTATTCATTTATATATATACAAGAAGGTACATTGGGATTGTGAGGATACATAGCATAGTGATTACATTCTTGTAAAGCCACTAGTACGCGCAGCATTTCGGGCAGATCGTTAATCTAACATAAAATTTTAAGTTTAAAATTTTACTAATTTTAAGTTTAAATTTTACTAGCAAAATTTACAAAAAATGATAATAGGTACATAGCAAGAAAAAAAATGAGAGAAATTTGTAGGTATATTAAAGCACATAGGTAGCTCGGATTGATTGTATTGACAGCTTGAATGGTGGTTTAAAAAAATTAATAGGCACAACACAGCATATAGCTAGCACATAAAAGAAGACAGCAATGATCACAATGGTAAAGTTGTTTGGATTAAGTACATAAAGATTGGGAAATTAGGTAACAGTAGATATAGAGCAAATTTAAAGCACAGTTAAGGAAACTATGAAGATGAAATTAGGTACTTTTTGCTTTGGTTTTTGAATGAGGCAAACGTTTGACAGCTTTTCAATTCATTAGGGAGCGAGTTCCATAAACTAGGTCTCGTTATTTGCATAGTGTTTACACAGATTAAGTTTGATTCTGGGGATACCAGAGATATTTATTTCTGGTGTGGTGATAATGGGTCCTATTACATCTGTCCAGGGAGAGTTTCAGGGCATGGTTTGCATTTAAGAACAGGGTTTTGTAAATGTAGTTGACACAAGAGAATGTGTGGAGTGAGTTAATGTTTAGCATGTTTTGGGATTTAAACAAGGGGGCTGAGTGTTGCTTGAATGCAGAGTTTGTTATTACTGTATTCTGATAGCAGATTTTTGCTGGGTGATGAAGGGCTTGAGGTGGTTTGCAGTGGTAGACCCCCATGCACAGATACCATAATTAAGATAGGGATAGATTAGTACATAATATAGTGAGAGGAGAGCAGAGTTAGGAACATAATATCTCATTTTGGAGAGTATACCAACTGTTTTAGAGACTTTCTTAGTTATGTGTTGACTGTGGGTACTGAAGTTGAGTCTCTTGTCTAGGAATAGGCCAAGAAACTTTCCATCATTTTCATTACTTATGTTAATGTTGTCTATCTGTAGCTGAATTGCATTCGATGATTTGCTTCCAAATAAGATGTAGTAGGTCTTTTCTATGTTTAGTGTTGGTTTGTTAGTTGACATCCATAAGTGGATTTTTTAATTCATTATTCACGACAATATTTAGTGTATATGGGTTGGAATTTGAATAGATGAGGGTAGTATCATCAGCAAACAATATAGGTTTAAGAATATTAAAGACATTAGGCAGATCATTGACATATATAAGAAATAGGAGAGGTCCCAAGATGCTGCCCTGTGGCACTCCAACGGTTAATGGTAGAGTGGGAGAGGTTATTTCATTGATAGCTACACATTGGTGTCACTAAGATAGGATCGGATATGGTCCAGGGCAAGGCCTCGGATTCCATAATGCTGGAGTTTAAGTAAGAGGTAGTTGTGATTAACAGCATCAAAGGCCTTTCTCAGGTCAATGAAGAGACCAATCGGAAACTCATTTTTGTCAAGTGCTGAGTAGATTACATCAAGGAGACTAATAATTGCATCATTGGTACTCTTTTGGGACCAGAAGCCAAACTGACAGGGGCTGAGAATATCGGAATACGAGGTAGGAATAGAGCTGTTTGAGATAATTTTTTCAAATGTTTTTGATAGAATAGGCAGGTTTGATATTGATCTATAATTGTTTATGTTCGCCGGATTGCCTCCTTTATGAACTGGCATTACCCTTGCGTTTTTAAGGATATCAGGGAACGTATGGCACTCTATGGATTTGTTGAACAGTAGAGCTATGGGTGGCGCAAGAGCATGGGAGGCGCTCTTGTATACAATGGATGGGATTTCACTGATGTTCCCTGCCTTGGTTTTTAGTGAGTGTATGATGGACACAACATCTGTCGGGCTGACTGGTGAAAGGAGAAGAGAGTCTAGATAGCTGCCTGAGAGATATGTGTTGATATGTGTCTGAGTCTGGGATTTTTCTGGCAAGATTAGCACCAATCGATGAAAAGAAGCTATTAAATTCATTTGCCATTTCTAAATCAGTTGATGGTGTATAGCCAGTCTTATAGAGTTTTATTTGGTTATGTTAGTGTTGTTGAGTTCCTAGGATACTAGATATGGTTTTCCATGTCCTTTCTTATACTGGTAAGTATTGATGAGTACCTTTTAACTACTTCCTTTGTAACTAGGCCAATCCTAAGTTTCTTTTCATATTCAAGTTTCTTGATTGATTGATTTGAATATACCACTTGTGAGCCACGGATTGTTTATTCTTTGTCAGTTATTTGCTTGGTAAGGAGGGAACAGTAGAGGCTTAGAGTTTTGGAGAGAAAGAGGTTATCTAATGAATTTATATCCCGAGTATTATTGAATTCAGATTCCCAGTTAATACTGTGAAGTGCATTTGTAAGGTTGCCTAAAGCTGATTCACTGTGTAACCTAAATCACTGTGTAACCTAAATGTAAGTTTCTTGCTTTCTGGTGGTGTTAATTCCATGTTTGCTATGATAAAGGTAGGATAGTGGTCAGTTGTTCTGTCATAGATTATACCAGATACAAGGGAAGCTATTATGTTAGTCCATAAGTGATCCAAGGTAGTGGCAGATGTTTGAGTGACTCAGGTGGGCTTGGTGATTGTGGGGATTAGCATACAGGAGTTCATGCTGTTAAGGAAATAGTCAACTTGAGAGCAATTTTGTTGACCCAGGTCAATATTGAAGTCTCCTCCCAGAATGATGTGATTTTTATTGAGATTGTTGTTTATGATAAGATTCCTTAGGTTATCTGAG
The DNA here is from genome assembly GCA_020271785.1 of Procambarus virginalis. Lineage (NCBI taxonomy): Eukaryota > Metazoa > Arthropoda > Malacostraca > Decapoda > Cambaridae > Procambarus > Procambarus virginalis. The sequence continues at coordinate 37,063 of WNGS01162462.1, read as the reverse complement.
AATGAAGCTATGTTAGTATTAGGAAATCTATAGATAGCACCAACAGTCAAGGAGGATTTAAGGTATTTACTTGAGAACTGGGGAAAGGTAAATTCACAATGGTCATCTCTATCACTAATGACACTATTGCAGGTGAAGGTATCTCGGTAATACAGTATATAGCTGTGCTGCCACCTTTTTTATTAGGCCTACAGTTGTGAATGGCTTTATAACCAGCTAAGTTGTAGAGTTGGGTATAGTCTTTACTTAGCCAAGTTTCTGTTAAAATAATGTATGATAAGTTAGTACCTAGTGCTGTGAGTAGTGCATTTATATCATCAAAGTGTTTACCAAGTGATCTAACATTTGGGTTGTAAACTGATAAGCAGGTGCTAGTTTGGAGTTTGTTTTTTGCCTGGTGTGCTGTGTAATACTTGCAATAATGATGATCAATGTGCTGATTGACTGCAAATTCTGCACAACTGCAGACTCTGCAAACAGCAACGGACAAAAAGGCGAAGACAACCTAAGAGCCAGGGCCCGAGCGGATTCCAAGGAAAGAAGCAAGCACTGCCTGCCGACACGCAAGTTGAGAAGCAAAAAAACTGCAAACAGCTTCAACAATGCAGACAACACACGCACTGCTGAGGGCAACGCACCAGACCCAGAGGTGGCCCCAAACTCCTCCACATCCAACTCAAGCCAATCCAAGGACAGCTCGAGGAGGGAGAAGAAACGCAGGGCCGAAGCCAGCAGACCATGTGTACGCATGTAAATCCTCTGCGACCAAGGCAGCCGAAAGGAAAGGAACCTGCACATGAAGCTGCATCACACCAACATCCCGAGGAAGGGCAGGGGTGAACAAACATGCACTGAGATGCTCCAATTCGCCCCTCAGGAAAACCTGCAATTCGCCTCCCCTCCACTCAAGTGCCATGGGACCGATAGAATGTGTGCCAAGCCTCCAAGGAGAAGAGCGGGCAGTCCGCTAACCAGGATGACTCCGGAATTTCATAACGAACCCAGTACGGACATGTAGATCCATACACAGAGGAACGCGAGTCTGTCACAAAAGCATAATCCGGATCGCGCAGGAGGTAAGCTGCAAGGACTTCCCGCACCACATGTGATGTGACGCGGAAAGCTGGAAACTTCCGGAAGGACGGGACCAAGGAACCCACGAGATCACAGAACTGAACCCGGGGAGGGGTAGACGCCAAATCCAATACGTTCGAGGAAGGTTCGAAAGAGAACCCCTCTCCTTGTAACACCAAGTCCCGCTCCGAGGGTACAAAAACCCAGGTGGGGGACTCAAAAACCCAAAAACTGTTGGTGGGGTTCAACAGGGCCCAAGACCCCCAAGTCAACCACTCCCCCACCCCGGGACCCTCACCTCGAGGACCCAGAGCCGAGCCATCCTCCAAACCCTCCCGCCTCTAAAAAAAAAAGGCAGGAGCAGACAAAAAACCAGGAACGAAGAGGGGGCCCACTGGTCAGACCCAGAAGTTTCGGCTGGAGTACTAGGCTCGAATGCCTCCGCCGCCAACCTAGAAGGGGACTTCCCCGAACCCGGCGGGTTTGGGGAAGTCTCAATACCAACTAAACCCTGCCCCGACTCCGAAACCCTCAGACGTTTCAGAGTCGGAAGCAAAGGGGTGGGGGAACCAGATGAACCACCGAAGGGGAAGGACAAGGAGGGGCGGACAGAATCAAAGTCGAAGCGACCCCCACCCCCAAGCCCGGGTCCCTATAGCCAAAACGGGGCAATCTCTGAGCATCCGGGAAGCAACGAACCTATTGCGTTGCAGCAACCTAAACTGAGTATGCAACGCCTCTGCTGCCTGCACCCTCATATCATGTTCAGTAGCTTGGGTGAACTGGAGCACGTACAAAGAACAAACGTCGTATGACTCCAGGTCAAATGAATCACTGACCCGACAGTCAGCCTGGCAGAGGCACAACCCGGTGATTGTCACCCTGAGACCATGGGACAGAGCCACCATCAACCTCGCATGAAGCAAGAGGGGACTCAAGGGTTGCATCCATTGGACCATGGTGCCCCCGCAGGGTTTACCAGGGCCCTTAGTTTGGTATCACGCTAAGGGAAGCCCAGGCAGGGAACTGCGAACTGATGCCCCAAATTTACGAGCAAACTTCTAAGAGCTGCACCCCCGGGACGTGTCCACTCATGGGGGCCTAGCAGGGGGTACCACGAAGAATACAGATATACCTATATAAAGACCCCCAATTATAGATAATATAGATAGGGGAGCAACCAACCAACCAAAGGCAGACCCCCCCCCCCCACCCACCAGGAAAACATGGACAGACATAGACAGAAAAGACATAGACATATAAAACATAGACATAGAAAAACCCCGCAAGGGGACAATGTACCCAGGCGAAACAGAGCCAGGCGATATAATGGGTGATAACTAGCTGTGCAGTACCCCACAACAAAAACCCCAGCTGACTCCAAGGTCCGCCAAGCACCGAGCAGTAAAAGACACAGCGGAGGTAGGACTCAAGGAGACTTGTGGAAGGTGGCCCCCCAAGCCCCAAGGCAGTACTTACAGGGCACCTAGGGAAGGAAACTTTAGGCACATGCAGCCTGAGTACAATAGAATATTACTCGTGGCTAACACACCACCTGTAGAGGCAGACCACGCAACAAGGCACAGTAACTGGAATCAAAACAGGATACCTGGTTGATGGGGTTCTAGGAGTTCTTCTACTCCCCAAGCCCGGCCCGAGGCCAGGCTCGACTTGTGAGAGCTTGGAGGCTGTTGCTTGGAGCGGCCCGCAGGCCCACATACCCACCACAGCCCGGCTGGTCCGGAACTTCTCTTAGAAAACAGTCCAGTTTTCTCTTGAAGATGTCCACGGTTGTTCCGGCAATATTTCTTATAGTCGCTGGGAGGATGTTGAACAACCGAGGACCTCTGATGTTTATACAGTGCTCTCTGATTGTGCCTATGGCACCTCTGCCCTTCACTGGATCAATCTTGCACTTTCTTCCATATCGTTCACTCCAGTACGTTGTTATTTTACTGTGCAGATTTGGGACCTGGCCCTCCAGTATTTTCCATGTGTATATTATTGGTATCTCTCTCGTCTCCTTTCTAGAGAGTACATTTGGAGAGCTTTGAGACGATCCCAATAATTTAGGTGCTTTATCTCGTCTATGCGTGCCGTATATGTTCTCTGTATTCCCTCTATTTCAGCAATCTCTCCTGCTCTGAAGGGGCAAGTGAGTACTGAGCAGTACTCGAGACGGGACAACACAAGTGACTTGAAGAGTACAACCATTGTGATGGGATCCCTGGATTTGAAAGTTCTCGTAATCCATCCGATCATTTTTCTGGCTGACGCAATATTTGCTTGGTTATGCTCCCTAAACGTTAGATCGTCTGACATCATTATTCCCAAATCCTTGACATGCTGTTTTTCTACTATGGGAAGATTCGATTGTGTTTTGTACCCTGTATTATGTTTCAGATCCTCATTTTTGCCGTACCTGAGTACCTGAAATTTATCACTGTTAAACATCATGTTATTTTCTGCTGCCCAATCGAAAACTTTGTTGACATCTGCTTGTAGTTTCTCAATGTCTTCAGCAGAGGTAATTTTCATGCTGATTTTTGTGTCATCTGCAAAGGACAACACGAAGCTGTGACGTGTATTTTTGTCTATATCAGATATAAGAATAAGGAACAGTAGTGGTGCAAGGACTGTACCTTGAGGTACAGAGCTTTTAACATCGCTTGGACTCGATTTTATCTGATTGACTGTTACTCTTTGTGTTCTGTTCGACAGGAAATTGAGTATCCAGCGTCCTACTTTTCCAGTTATTCCCATTGACCTCATTTTGTGAGCTATCACCCATGGTCACATTTGTCGAACGCCTTTGCAAAGTCTGTGTATACAACATCAGCATTTTGCTTTTCTTCTAGGGCTTCTGTGATTTTGTCATAGTGGTTGAGTAACTGTGACAGACAGGATCTTCCCGCTCTAAATCCATGTTGTCCTGGGTTTGCAATCATTGTTTTC
>WNGS01162462.1:0-19976 GCA_020271785.1 Procambarus virginalis | reverse complement strand
CTCCCAGGTAAACCTGAGTAACCGTCGTCAATTTCCATCATTCAAGCGATGAAGAGCCGACAGAAAGAACTAGTCAACCAAGCACCCAACGGAAAAGAGAATGGCAGTCTGAAGCAAGTTTCAGCACCTTATGCGTGCTTGTTCACCGCTGTCCTTCCTCATGATGTTGGCCAGGTGCAGCTTCACGTGCAGGTTCCCTCCCTTTCGGTGTCCCTGGTGGCCGAGGATTTGCACACCAGTGGGCTTTTGGCTTTAGTCTTGTGCTTCTTTTACCTGCTGGACCTGTCTTCGGACTGGCTCGAGGAGGATGTGGGGGAGCTGGGTTCCAGGCTGGTGTCCGGTGCGCTTGCGTCGGCTGATTGTTGAAGTTGTATGCGCAATTCTGAAGGACTCAGTGTTTCTGTTCTTTGCTTCTCGCCTCGTGTGCTGACAGGCGGTGCTCGTCCACTCTTTGAAATCCTCTTGGGCCCTGGCTCTTATATTTTTGTCCGTTGCTGTTTGCAGAGTCTGCAGTGGTGCATTTTCTGCAGGCGGCTTCATCTAGTTGCTGGCCTATGTCGGACTTGTTGGTTCTCTGGGGAGCCGTGGAGGTCTTGCCCAGAAGGGTCATGCCAGGCTTGAGGTTCCTTCGGTCGTCGTAAACCAGTAGTGCCAGATTCAGGGCCAGCCCCTCCTGAGGAGCTGTTAGCATTTGGTTGGTGCAGTGTTTGCTCTGAGCATCGGTCGAGCTCTCTTAAGTGTCGTCGGCCCTTTCGCAGTTCGTCTCGTTGACAGGGCGATAGGGGGAGGCTCACGCTGTTTGCTCTTGCCTGGTCCCATGATTCATGGGCATTTCGGGTTGCAGCCTGCGGTGGGGTTGGGTAGTTCCTCCTCCTTCTGTGGGGGGTTCGGGGCTGGCAGGGCAGGCCTCTTCCCCTGTGCTCTGTCTGGTTATCATGGAGTGGGTTCGCTTGGGTGTGGTAGAATGGCGAATGACAGCGTCCCTCAGGTGGGTTTCCCGCTTGATTTCAGTTCTGAACCGGGACCCTGCAGATCTGAGATTCACTCTGGTCCCGTCTGAACCCCTTGGTCTTTTGCTTCTCCTTTCGAGTGATCACTTTGTCTCAAGTCCAGCTGCTTCTGGCACCGGGTGCTTGGATGGTGTCTCTGGACCTCCAGGACACGTATTGGCACTTCCCGATTCACCCGGGGTTCAGGGAATGACTTGGTTTTGTCGTGGGGGCGACAAGCTTACCGCTTTTGTTGCCTTCCATTTGGTTTGAATCTGGCCTCTCACATAGTATCTCTTAACCCTACTAACTGTAGTACAGTGGCACCTCGACTTATGATTGCCCATACTTATGATAATTTCGAGTTACGATGTAAATTTCATCGCAAAATGCGACTCGACATCCGATGGTGTCGTCGACTTGCGATATTTGTTGGTACACGTTCGGGTCGACCGAGCGCGTGGTTCCCGGTCACCCCGGCTGACCTGCCTCAGTTTACTACAGCCGCCCGCTTAGTGACGATCATGCATATAAGAAATTTCGCTTTTGTGGTGATTTTTTGCATTTTGAACATTAAAGTAATTATTATATATCATGCATGAGTCCCAGGAAAGTCAGTGAGTGGTAAGGCTCAACATATGAGATCCCATGTAAGGATGACCATAGAGCAGAAACAAGAGATCATTCGTAAATATGAAGATGGTGTGCGGGTTGTTGGACTGGCTTGGCAGTACAACAAATCTCAATCAACGATATCAACCATACTGGCTAAGAAAAAGGACATTATGGGTGCTAAAGTGATGCATCATTACAGACAAATGTTAAAACAAAGGGAAAAACTAATGTCTTTTGACAAATTTGTAGAGAGACAAATAAGCACTGAACACCAACCAGATCCTAGTGGTATTCAGGCAAAACGTAGTAGAGAGAGTACCCCAGAGAAAACATCACTGCCTGATGTGATAATGGAAGGGGACTCTCCTCCTCCCCCCTCATCACCATCTTCCATATGCCATCAAGAGCCCTCCATAAAGGTAAGATAAACTTAGGTACTGTATTGTAGTTAGAAAAAAAAATTGTATTCAGTATAAAATGTATGTGTATGTTAATATTTTGGAGGGTGGGGAACGGATTAATTCAAATCCCTTTATTTCTTATGGGAAAAATCGCTTCGACTTACGATCCGTCTCTGGGAACGGATTAGCATCGTAAGTCGAGGCCCCATTGTACTAATATAAATTAATATTTTCCTATCTGCGCGTCATTTACTAAAATTCTCCCCACATCGAGGGGCAGTATTGCGTCAGATAATATCCAGCAAGACATAATTATAGTTAACATGTCAGAGAATTGAATAATATTCTCAACCTTTATCAGTACAGAGCACCACTTGGTTTCCGAACCCCTTGGGGACGAGACCCGTCGGTTAACATGTAAGTTCGTATACGAGAAATAGAGGGGAAAAAATAAACTAGAAATGTAAAAAGGAATGTTTCCGAAAAATGTATGAAAAAACTCTAGGGGAAAAAATCGACAGGTTCATAGCGTAAACGCGACCGTACAGTATTTTGTTTGTACTTACCAATAAGTGAAGTCCTGATCCGCTTTATAAAAGTCCTTAATTGTTCCTAACTGATTATTAAGACGTCTGGAAAACATCCTCTGGATGTTTCCTGTCAGCCTGCAGGAACATCCTGCCAGCCTGCAGAAACATCCTGCCGGCTTGCCTGCCAGCTTGCCTGCCAGCTTGCCTGCCAGCTGCCTGCCAGCCTGCCTGCCAGCCTGCCTGCCAGCCTGCCTGCCAGCCTGCCTGCCAGCCTGCCTGCCAGCCTGCCTGCCAGCCTTCCCTCCCTCACTATTTCTATCTCTCACTGCATCTCCCCCTCTCTGCTCCTCCCCCCTCCTCTCTGCCTCCCCCCTCTCTGCCTCTCCCCCTCATTGCCTCTCCCCCTCATTGCCTCTTCCCCTCAATGCCTCTCCCTCTCAATGCCTCACTGCCTCTTCCCCTCAATGCCTCTCCCTCTCAATGCCTCACTGTCTCTCCCCCTCAATGCCTCACTGTCTCTCCCCCTCAATGCCTCACTGTCTCTCCCCCTCAATGCCTCACTGTCTCTCCCTCTCAATGCCTCACTGCCTCTCCCCCTCAATGCCTCACTGTCTCTCCCCCTCAATGCCTCACTGCCTCTCCCCCTCAATGCCTCACTGCCTCTCCCCCTCAATGCCTCACTGCCTCTCCCCCTCAATGCCTCACTGCCTCTCCCCTCAATGCCTCACTGCCTCTCCCCCTCAATGCTCACTGCCTCTCCCCCTCAATGCCTCACTGTCTCTCCCCCTCAATGCCTCACTGCCTCTCCCCCTCAATGCCTCACTGCCTCTCCCCCTCAATGCCTCACTGTCTCTCCCCCTCAATGCCTCACTGCCTCTCCCCCTCAATGCCTCACTGTCTCTCCCCCTCAATGCCTCACTGCCTCTCCCCCTCAATGCCTCACTGCCTCTCCCCCTCAATGCCTCACTGTCTCTCCCCCTCAATGCCGCACTGCCTCTCCCCCTCAATGCCTGCCATCCTCCCTCACTGCCTTCCTCATAACATGAGAACAGCAGGCTATGGAGGAGGGGGAGCTACTAACGGGGTGGAGGGTGTATAGAGGCGGACATGTCTGTCAGCACCTGCTCACAGATGCCAGCTGGGCATAATTCATAAATAAAACTATATTTGTTTAATTAATAAATAGGAAATCATATAACATGTTAATGATTAATAATGTATATTAATATATGAAAATTACCATTTTGGCATAAATATTTTACAGCTAAGATTAAAATTTGTAATACAATATGACTGAGAAGTTTGGCAACAATCACCTGGTCAGCAAATCTTTCCTTACTGCCGTCCTCACCATTCCACCAACAGAGGGGGGGGGGGGGAAGAGAGAATTAGTGAGAGAGGAGAAATAGTGAGAGAGGAGAAATAGTGGGAGAGGGGGAGGATTAGTGAGAAAGGGAGGGAGGGGAAGGTAGGGAGAGATGCTAGGAGGAAAGTAGTGAGGGAGAATGGGAGAATTAGGGAGGGAGGGAAAGGCAGCCTGCCTGCCTCTCTGCCTCTCTGCCCCTCTCTCTGCCTGCCTGCCTCTCTCTCTGCCTGCCTCTCTCTGCCTGCCTGCCTCTCTGCCTGCCTCTCTCTCCTCTCTCTGTCTGCCTGCCTCTCTCTCTGCCTGCCTCTCTCTCTGCCTGCCTGCCTCTCCTGCCTCTCTCTCTCTGCCTGCCTGCCTCTCTCTCTCTGCCTGCCTGCCTGCCTCTCTCTCTGCCTGCCTGCCTGCTCTCCTCTGCCTGCCTGCCTCTCTCTCTGCCTGCCTGCCTCTCTCTCTGCCTGCCTGCCTCTCTCTCTGCCTGCCTGCCTCTCTGCTGGCCTGCCTGCCTCTCTGCTGGCCTGCCTGCCTCTCTGCCTGCCTACCTCTCTGCCTGCCTCTGCCTGCCTTTCCCTCCCACCCTAATTCTCCCATCCCCCCTCACTACTTCCTTCCTGCCTACCTCCCCCTCCCTTTCTCACTAATTCTCCCTCTCTCTCTCTCTCATACTGCCTCCCACCTAAGCTCCCATCCATCCACGTACTAGTCAGCAATCATTGACGCAATGCGTGCATTTGGAGCCGACATGGTGCACAGATGTTTCTTAATTGTGCAGATTGAACTCTCCAGCCTCATGACAAATCAAACAGGAATAATAGGCCGTGAATCTGTGAAATCACAGGGTAGAAGGCACTCTAGATTAGTGGCGCCCAACACGGTCAGTGGGCAAACTGGACCATCTCCCACCCATCACCACGGGCCGGCGCGAGGCTTGGCGGACCGCTTCTTACCCGAACTTTGTTCGTGTAGCATGACTCCCCAACCCCAATCGGGAAACTGGAAGTTTCGGATAACTAAAGTTCGGAAACGAAGTGGTGCTCTGTATTCTTACAAGAATTAAACACATGATAATATAACAACTAGTGATTCAATAACAACGAGTTACCAACTAAAATATCACTATATAACAGTTTATCCTTTATATTAAACCATCATGGAGGAAACAGAACTTCTCTCCATTTCTCGTTCAATAAGAACACTGTTCATAATTATTGGCAATTAGCGAGAATGGAAACAATATTTAACTTCCTATAATTGTGACTCTATTCTCATTGACGTATTAAGTAGAGTAATTACAAGGAAAATATTTTTCCGTTTCTACTAATGTGTCGCGCATGCGCGAGAGGGGTCGAGGGAGGAGAGAGGAGTCAGATGGGAACACATGGCTTTAAACAATGGGAACACATGGCTTTAAACAATGGGAACACATGGCTTTAAACAATGGGAACACATGGCCCGGCACAGTACTGTACATTCTAGGTCCGTGGGAAAAAAAATACCTAGTGCCTATACTATAAAAGGTATTTAATAAGAAAACAAAGAATTTTGCTTAATAACAATTGTTTCAAAATATTTTATTAATACTAATTTATAATTTTCTTCATTAAACTGAATAATTTTAAAAGAAAGTTAAGATGTATTATACGACTCTGGAGAATCGAGGTCGGTGGCCTGGTCACCATGTGAGGGGACGCTGATGCCAAAACAAACCTAATACTGACCGTCAGTAATATCGACCGCCAGACCGGTATACGAGATTCCAGATACCGGTCTTCCAAACCGGTCGATATTACCAGCAGATCGGTATAAAAGAGGCCATTAAATTGAGTGGATACTGTATACGCCTTCTATACCCCTCACCTTCCTCCTATGGTTTGGAAGGCTTGTTTCCTGTTCTTGGGGTCTGGGTTTTTGGTGCTCATGTGGGGTTTGCTTCTCTCATTAGCATTTAAGTTGGACATGTGTCTTGTTTTCCCTCGCTACATGTCTGCATCTGGTGCATGTTCCTTCTGTTGCCGTTTGCGTATGTTCTTGTCCCTGACTTCCGATACTTGAACCGTCTTTTCTTTGCATTTTTACGTCTTCCTACCTCTATCCTACACATTGTTGTGTATCTTGGTAGGTGCATATTGGCTATTCACATGCTCTTGCTCGGTTGGGATATGTTCTTGTTCCGTTTCATGTTGTAAAACTGGCCCGGTGTTCTGGTTTCCCTCTGCATTCTTTCTCTTCTCCTTGTCTGTCACTAGCAGCTTCTGTGTTACAATGTCTGCTGGTGTATGTAGCTTCCAATCACCCACTCCTGCCCCTACTGTTCCTTTTTGTTGGGCCAGGGGGCATTTGGCTTCTAGCCCTGTCTACGGCTTTTCTTTGTGTTCCTTTCCGGATTCTGCATTTTTTGTTTTCATGCGGTACATGTCTTTCGGTGTTCTCCTTCCTTCCTCAGCACCGCGTGCTTCGTTCTGCCCTATAGGGGCTGGTGGTGTTGCTCCTGCGGGTTGCAGTGTCGCTGTTTTTCGCTTCTTGTTTAGAGTTTCGACTCGTGATGCTCATTTCCTTGTTGGGCTCTGCCTGGGCCTTGGCTCTTAGGTTTTTCGTTGCCCTTTTTGTCCTTGCTGTTTGCGACGTTTGCGGCTTGACAGTTTCTGCATACAGCAGCTTCTTGTCGTCCGTTATCGGGCTTATTGTGCCTTCAAGGGGTCCCGGGGGTGGAGTGCCTCCTGGACGGGGCGTGTCTGCTCGGCCGGGTTGGTTCTTTCCCGGCTCGCCGGGTTTAGGTTCATGGTTCTCTGGCGAATGTTCCTTTTGGTTCTTTGACAGCCTTGGTTCCAGCGCGGCTTGCTCGGTGTCCGCACCCAGGGGTTTTCCCATGACTCTGCCTCTTTTACATGGTCGGTCCGCTCCATGACAGGGCTGGTTTGGTCTTCTTGAGTCTTCTAGTCTGGTACTTTTGACTGAAGTCTCTCACCATCTGTTGGTGATCAGGTGGCTTCTTGAATGTGTCCCACCTGCGTGCTTGTCACAGCGGCGGTATGCGGTTTTCTGGCAGTCCTTCTTTTTCTTTTTGTCTCTTTGAAGGTGTACTGCACTCTTTGTTGTCATGGTCTTGTCCTCCTCTCGTGGTGGTTCAGCGTCGTCATCAGGCCGCATGCCATCGACCTGTCTCATGTGGCACTGGCGGAGCCGCTTTGGATTGCTCTGTTTTGTTCCTTCTGCACCGTTCACGCGTTGTCTCGGGCATTGTTCACCTCTAACCTGCTCGTGCTCCACCTGAGCTGTCCTGCTCTTGGGCAGGGTGCTCTTTTCTCTCTTCCCCTCGGTTTGTTGTGGCCCTTTCGGTTCCGGTTTTTGTCTGGGGTTTCTACTTCTCAGGGTTCTGGTTTTCGGTTTGTTCGTTGCGGCCAGTCTCTTCTTTTCTGGTGGGGTTGAGACGGCTCTTTTCCGGAGGGATCTCTGGGGTTGTTGCTGCTTGCTTGGTTGGTTGACCGGGGTGCTTCTTCTTGTGTCTGGTTGCAGCTCTCCGCCATTCTTTGGGCACCACGGCCTATGTGGCCGGGGCTGCGTTTTGGATTGATCCGGTTTCCCTTCTTCCCTGTTTCCCTTCCCTTCCCCGGTCGTCCACTGGGTCATTCTGTCTAACCAGCCTGTGGTCTCTCCCTGTGCCCTTGACGTTCATAGGCTTGCTGCGCTTGCTGCCATCTTGGGTGGCATGTCTTGGGCTGACATTCGGGCACAGGTTTGCTTTGGCGGTCGCACTGGGTCCTGGCTGCACGCTCCCTTGTGTATGTTCATGGGCTTCGTCGGGCCTGTGTCACCTTGGGTCGGCTATTGCAGCCTGTTGTCTCGTTTTCGTGTTGTGCTGTGAGCGCCGACCGCCTCCTGGATGCGTTCCTCTGTTTTTGTCTTTGGTGAAGTAGTTCTGGGGAGCCATAGGGGCTTCCCCCAGAAATGTAATGTAATGAAACGCCATTTTCTGGGCAGTCCCGGAGGCTCCCCGGCAACCCTCCCTCCCTCCCTCTGGTCGGCGGTTCTTGGGGTTTTTGATATCCAGCCTCAGAACTGGGGTGTGGATCGCCGGCACAAGGGTCTGGTTCTCCCCCTTTCCCCTCCCGGGGAGGGAAGGAGCTGCACAGACATGTGGCGCGGCTAGTGTGACGTCATGCTTGTTTACTCTTTTTTTTCTTTTAGGGAGTTCTGTCCACTCATTTGATGATTTTCCTTGTTAACCTGAATAGGGGTTTGTTTTGTGGCACTTACCTTTCTGGATGCCTGTCCCGGTCGATGGCAGATATAGAATGCTCCAAGGCGCATGAGCATTTCTATGGGCCATTGCTCCTCATGCCTCTGTGAGGGGGACCAGGTTCTGGCTCGTGGTCCCCGGTAGGCCTAGAACTCCACCCACATCGACTCATGCAAAATAGTTAGGGTATCCATATCAGCCAAGGATAGCTCCGGGAATACCTGCTTGATGGGGTTCTGGGAGTTCTTCTACTCCCCAAACCCGGCCCGAGGCAAGGCTCGACTTGTGAGAGTTTGGGAGGGAGCCTCCGGGACTCACCTAGAGAATGGCGTTTCATTACATTCAACGCTGGTTTTTTGCCATACTTCCCAGCCCTATTGAAGCCAAAATATGCCACCTATGATTTTTTTGTATTTTTTCCATGATCAGGAAACACAAATGAACACTTTTATAAGATGAAAGAATTTTTTTTTAGTATTTTTTGTTGTGCCTATGGGTGTTGAAGGCAAAAAGGCCCTTAATGGCCTAAGGATTAATGCTGACATATTGAACATCAAGTGAAATGGGTGAATTATGTACCCATAATAGTAAATATATAATTGATTAACTTATTTTTGTAAATTGTCTTTAATTCTTATCCTTAGATCTTGGATTTGAAAGCTAGAGTAGAGAACCCTCTGAAGTTTACTGGCTTAAGATTTTGACTTAAAGATTCTTGGTTATATGAGTTATATTCATATAATGGGCAGATGTTAACATCAAATAATATTGTTGTGCAGACAAGTTCCATTCCTTGTCTTATAAATATTTAACGTGCCAGATGGTGCCAGCAAACCTTCTACTTTCTACTCTTCTACCTTTCTCTCTCTCTACTATACTTCTACTCTTTGCCTTTCTACTCTTCTACTTTCCTTGATCTCATTATTTCTCTCATCATTCTACAACTTTATCTTTTCCCTGACCACTCCTCACTACTCCCCATCTTCCACCTCCAAACATCCCTCACCCTATGAGTTCCTTCATTCATATTCTCTTTTCCTTTCAATTTCGATACGTTACACATGTGCTAACGAGCGGGGGGGAGGGGTTAGTTGACGAAGAGTTGCTTGTACAGTTTGTTTTCTTTCTGGGGGAGGGCATTTTCTCTTTTGAGGACGTAGATTGCAATTTTCAACCAAACTGGGGTCTGGTTTGGTTCGCCTACCTTTCTGGGTTTCTTCCCTGGTCGATGGTAAGATGACATACTTTAAATGTAAAGGGTTCATAGGCCATTGCTCCCTGTGTCTCTCTGAGGGGTTCAGGTTCGGGCTCTGGTACCCAGTAGGCAACAAGAACTCTGCAACTGATGACCCCAAATAGGATAGCACTATATCAGTGAAACAGCTTCAGAGACCCGATAGGGCTTCCCACAGAAATATAAGATTTTTATAAAATGACATGACAAAAGTTACAAGTATTTGATATTTTAGACATATCGGGTGAGAGAGCAACTGTGAAAGAGATGGCAGTAGTGGCAGGCTGGCTCCTCACCCTCACTACTGATAATTCTATTCTTACACAAAATCAACCCATCCATACTATTTTATCATAAACTAAGACAAACAGAGCAACACTTGGTTTCCGAACTTTAGTTATCCGAAACTTCGTTTCCTGATTGGGGTTGGAGAGCCATGTTACATGAACAAAGTTCTGGTAGGAAGCAGTCCGCCAAACATTGCGCCGGCCCGTGGTGGTGGGTGGGAGATGGTCCAGTTTGCCTGTGACTTCACAGAATCACGGCCTATTATTCCTATTATTTTGAATTGTCCACAAGGCTGGAGTGTTTATTCTGTGATTTTGTTTTACATATCTGCACAATCAAGAAACATCTGTGCACCATGTCGGCTCCAAATGCNCCACACACACACCACACAATGAGGCTACCTCAAATTCTCGCCTCCCTCCCTCTCACCAAAATTCCTCCTTCCACATACTACGCACAACGCTAATTATAACCACAATCCTGGTCACTAATTCCTGTAAATGAATAATTGACCACACATTTATTTTGAAAAGGAACCTAAGAAATCATTTGAAGATACCTAGATGGACGAAATAATGCTGTGGTGCTGTGGCAAGCGCTGTGAACATCGTGAACAGCATTGAATCACTGATATTTGAACATTGTACCCAGTCATTATCACACTCAGGCTCTTCTATAATACTATCATGGCTAAATAATACAAGTTATATATATATTTTGACATTATTAGGCGATGCTGTGGTCACACGCTGAACAGCAGTGCTGTGCGCTCATGCTGCGAGCGCCAGCCTTGGTTGCTCACTCACTACTGAGGCTCCCACACCCGGGAATGTGGACCACGATTTTTTTTAAAGATGGCGTCTGTTTACAAGAGCCCTGAGGAAGCTGATGTGAACCCCATGTAGCCGTGGGAGTTTTGAATGGAACATGAAAAATACAAATACCCAGAGGCGCGTTGCGCAAACCAGACGTGAGCCTGCAGGCGCGTTGCGCAGTTTAAGGGTTAAATTGTTTTGATGATTAGGGTACCAGATTAGGGCTTTTTAACTTATAAAAAGTATACCCTAAATATATCCCCTAAATCATTATAATTACTATAATTATCCCAATATTTGTTTTTTGGGGGTTATTTTTTCTTGACTTCATTTCAACACATATTGACCTACAACTTTCACATACAGTACAACCTCGATTCAACGTACTATATGGGACCAACCCCAGTTCGTTGGAGCGTTGGATTCATTGCAAGAGGTGACCTTCTGGAGGCATTTGTGTCAGTGTCTTTTTTTTTTTTTTGCTTGTACACAATAAAAATGCAGACTGTTTTGTCTGCATTTTTCATATGCTTGAATAAAAATGCATTATACTGTACCTATATAATACTTCTCTACTAAAAAATACTGTAATTCATAAATTTACCTTATTGTTGGGGTTATGTCCATCATGAAGTTTCGTGAAGTTGTGAATGCTCTACAGTAAATACGTACTGCAGTGCATTATGCCGTTAGCACTGTGTTGATTAAAAGTAGTTCTGCTTTATGTTGTGTACTACAATACAGTTTATGAAAACTATTGTACACTAAAATTACTGCAACTTTAATTTTAACACTGTGTACACACTTAAATTTAACACTTTCGCCCGGCGAGAACTCAGCATTGAGTCCTCCGTAAAACAGGGGCAAGTCCGGCGAGGACTCAGCATCGAGTCCTCCGTACGGCAACTTTAGTGGCGTTTTCGGGACGGTCTTGCTGTGGTTTTGGACATTCTATGCATATACACGTGTAGGGAATTTCATTGCGAATACATTGATACCCAAATGAAAGTCCTAGGACCAGAATTGAGGTAACAAAGTTGAAAACAGAATACCCATTTTATTGGTCTTTATTAGCGCTCAAGGGGGTAACTCTCTGTCACTTTCCGTGCTTGTTGTGGATGGTACGCAGGGCTTTTGGGCTTTATATTTGCATGCTCCTGTAGGGAATTCTATTGCGAACACAATGATACCAAAATGAAAGACTTAAGACGAGAATTGAGATGTCCAAAGTGAAGAGTGTACACATTTTATTGCTCTTGTGCGCTCCCGGGCAACTTTCTCTCACTTTCTCTGTTAGTTGCGGATGGCAAGCCGGGCTTTTGGAGTTTATATGCATTTAGTCCTGTAGAGAATTCTATTGCGAACACATTGATACCAAATTGAAAAACCTAGGATGAGAATTGAGATGACAAAGTTTAAAAGAATATATACTTTTCAGAATGAGAAGCGCCTTGGGATGGCGCAACGCTCTCTTTCTTGTAACCGCGACCTGTTTTCATCATGTCGGCGGGTGGAGATCGCTGCTGTTTTTTATATTATATGCATATAGGCCTGTTGGGAATTCTATTGCGAACACATTGATACCAAAATGAAAGACCTAGGACGAGAATTGAGTTGACAAAACTGAAAAGAGTGTAAACATTTTATCACTCTTGCGCGCTCACGGGTAACTTTCTCTCACTTTCTCTGTTAGTTGCGGATGGTATGCAGGGCTTTTGGAGTTTATATGCATTTAGTCCTGTAGAGAATTCTATTGCGAACACATAGATACCAAATTGAATATCGTATGACGAAAATTAAAGTGACAAAGTTGAACAGAGTATACACATTTCAGAAATTCCGCGCGCTCCCGTGAAACGCTCAGTGCACTTTGGGATAGTGGAGAGGTCGCGCGCCCGGTGCGCGGAAGTGTTAACACTTGTTCTAACTGTTCACGCCGCACACAATGTTTTTAGATGTTTACATCAGCTTTGCTGGTGCTCGCTGCTGCTGTGGGTTCAGCTGCTTCTGAGCTGGTGCTGGCTGCTGTTGTACCAGTGCTGGGTACAACTGTGCTCATGCTGGGTACGGCTGTTCTCGTGCTGGGCACGGCTGTTCTTGTGCTGGGTACGGCTGTTCTCGTGCTAGGTACGGCTGTTCTCGTGCTGGGTACAACTGTGCTCATGCTGGGTACGGCTGTTCTCGTGCTGGGTACGGCTGTTCTCATGCTGGGTACGGCTCTTCTCGTGCTGGGTATGGCTGTTCTCATGCTGGGTACGGCTGTGCTCGTGCTGGTTGATTTTCTGCTACTAGTTCTTGCAAAATATTGCTTCATTTTTGGCATTAATAAGGCACTATTAGTAAGACCCTGACATATTTTGTTTTATAACCAAAGAGCTGTAGTAAAAAATGGTCAATTCCACAATTATTCTTCCACCGTAAGACTGTACTTCACTGTACGTCAATCGCAGACAAAGCTAAGGGCACTGGGTGCATACTGTACAAACGCAGACTAAGTCTATACGTACACCCTTCAGTAGGCTGGTGTTTAAGCCAGATCCAGCAACATAAATTTCTCTTAAATATTCGATTTACATCAAATAATATATTTTTGGGTTATATATTTAGTTTAGCAATATTATTACGATAATAAGAGCTATAAAAAATACTTATTTTGGAACTGATTTATTAATTATATTATTTCGAAGAGGTTGGTCACTGAACTGTGGCGACGAAATCGAACAAAACATACCTGGTGTTGTGTTCGATTTCCAGTACAGAGCACCACTTGGTTTCCGAACTTTAGTTATCCGAAACTTCCAGTTTCCCGATTGGGGTTGGGGAGTCATGCTACCCGAACAAAGTTCGGGTAGGAAGGGGTCCGCCAAGCATCACGCCGGCTTGTGGTGGTGGGTGGGAGATGGTCCAGTTTGCCCACTGTGACTTCACAGATTCAAGGCCTATTATTCCTATTATTTTTAATTGCCATAAGGCTGGAATGTTCAGTCTGTACTTTTGTTTTACATATCTGCACAATCAAGAAACATCTGTGCACCATGTCGGCTCCAAATGCACGCATTGCGTCAGTGATGGCTGACTGGTGGGTGGATGGATGGGGGAGCTTAGGTGGGAGGTAGTATGAGAGGAGGGGGGGGCAGAATCAGTGAGAGAGAGGGGGAGAATTAGTCAGAAAGGGAGGGAGAGAGAGATGCTATGAGGGAGGGGGAGGTAGGGAGAGATGCTAAGAGGGAGGGGGAGGTAGGGAGAGATGCTAGGAGGTAGGCAGGAAGGGACGGAAGTAGTGAGAATTAGGGACGGAAAGGCAGGCTGGCAGGCACAGGCAGGCAGACAGGCAGGCAGGCAGGCAGGCTAGCTTGCAGGCAGGCTGGCAGGCAGGGAGTGAGTGGTAGTCACGCGGTTGAACCGCGTGACCTTGAGAGTATGGGATGTAGGGGGGTGGGTGGTTTGTCAGTGGTGGGGGTGGTGGGGGCGAGTCTGGCTCATTCCCAAAGATAAGCCTAACACACACTACCCATTAGCATGATGGCAGGGGGGGGGTAGGGAGGCAGGCTGGGAAGGAGGCAGGCAGGCTGGGAAGGAGGGAGGGAGGGAGGCAGGCTGGGAAGGAGGGAGGGAGGCAGGCTGGGAAGGAGGGAGGGAGGCAGGCTGGGAAGGAGGCAGGCAGGCTGGGAAGGAGGGAGGGAGGGAGCAGGCTGGGAAGGAGGCAGGCAGGCTGGGAAGGAGGGAGGGAGGCAGTCTGGGAAGGAGGCAGGCAGGCAGGCTGGGAAGGAGGCAGGCAGGCAGGCTGGGAAGGAGGCAGGCAGGCAGGCTGGGAAGAAGGCAGGTAGGCAGGCAGGCTGGGAAGGAGGCAGGCAGGCTGGGAAGGAGGCAGACAGGCTGGGAAGGAGGCAGGCAGGCAGGCAGGCAGGCTGGGAAGGAGGCAGGCAGGCAGGCTGGGAAGGAGGCAGGCAGGCTGCAAAGGAGGCAGGCAGGCTGCGAAGGAGGCAGGCTGGGAAGGAGGCAGGCAGGCAGCCTGGGAAGGAGGCAGGCAGACAGGCTGGGAAGGAGGCAGGCAGGCAGGCTGGGAAGGAGGCAGGCTGGGAAGGAGGCAGACAGGCAGCCTGGGAAGGAGGGAGGCAGGCAGGCTGGGAAGAAGGCAGGCAGGCAGGCTGGGAAGAAGCAGGCAGGCAGGCTGGGAAGGAGGGAGGCAGGCAGGCTGGGAAGGAGGGAGGCAGGCAGGCTGGGAAGGAGGGAGGCAGGCAGGCTGGGAAGGAGGGAGGCAGGCAGGCTGGGAAGGAGGCAGGCAGGCTGGGAAGGAGGCAGGCAGGCAGCCTGGGAAGGAGGGAGGCAGGCAGGCTGGGAAGGAGGGAGGCAGGCAGGCTGGGAAGGAGGGAGGCAGGCAGGCTGGGAAGGAGGCAGGCAGGCTGGGAAGGAGGCAGGCAGGCAGCCTGGGAAGGAGGGAGGCAGGCAGGCTGGGAAGGAGGGAGGCAGGCAGGCTGGGAAGGAGGCAGGCAGGCAGGCAGGCTGGGAAGGAGGCAGGCAGGCAGCCTGGGAAGGAGGCAGACAGACAGGCTGGGAAGAAAGCAGGCAGGCAGGCTGGGAAGGAGGCAGGCAGGCAGGCTGGGAAGGAGGGAGGCAGGCAGGCTGGGAAGGAGGCAGGCAGGCTGGGAAGGAGGCAGGCAGGCTGGGAAGGAGGCAGGCAGGCAGGCTGGGAAGGAGGCAGACAGACAGGCTGGGAAGGAAGCAGGCAGGCAGGCTGGGAAGGAGGCAGGCAGGCAGGCTGGGAAGGAGGGAGGCAGGCAGGCTGGGAAGGAGGCAGGCAGGCTGGGAAGGAGGCAGGCAGGCTGGGAAGGAGGCAGGCAGGCAGGCTGGGAAGGAGGAGGCAGGCAGGCTGGGAAGGAGGCAGGCAGGCTGGGAAGGAGGCAGGCAGGCTGGGAAGGAGGCAGGCAGGCTGGGAAGGAGGCAGGCAGGCAGGCTGGGAAGGAGGCAGACAGACAGGCTGGGAAGGAAGCAGGCAGGCAGGCTGGGAAGGAGGCAGGCAGGCAGGCTGGGAAGGAGGGAGGCAGGCAGGCTGGGAAGGAGGCAGGCAGGCTGGGAAGGAGGCAGGCAGGCTGGGAAGGAGGCAGGCAGGCAGGCTGGGAAGGAGGCAGACAGACAGGCTGGGAAGGAAGCAGGCAGGCTGGGAAGGAGGGAGGCAGGCAGGCTGGGAAGGAGGGAGGCAGGCAGGCTGGGAAGGAGGCAGGCAGGCTGGGAAGGAGGCAGGCAGGCAGGCTGGGAAGGAGGCAGGCAGGAAGCGATATATGGGTGTTGAAGTGAACTGTGAACCATGTGACCTTTGAGTGTGTGTGTGTGTGTGTGTGTGTGTGTGTGTATGGGTTTGGGGTGGGGGGTGGGGGAGGTGTGTCGGTGGTGGGGAGGGACCGGCTGACTCCGTAAGCCTAGCCACACTCCACACACCTGTGACCCAGATTTGTTTCTTAAATGTACAGTACATCATCATATATTTTGGCAGGATGTGCCTGCAGGCTGGCAGGATGTTCCTGCAGGCTGGCAGGCAAGCTGGCAGGCAAGCTGGCAGGCAGGCTGGCAGGCAGGCAGGCTGGCAGGCTGGCAGGCAGGCTGGCAGGCAAGCTGGCAGGCAGGCTGGCAGGCAGGCTGGCAGGCAGGCTGGCAGGCAGGCTGGCAGGCAAGCTGGCAGGCTGGCAGGCAGGCTGGCAGGCAGGCAGGCAGGCTGGCAGGCAGGCTGGCAGGCAGGCTGGCAGGCTGGCAGGCAGGCAGGCTGGCAGGCAGGCTGGCAGGCAGGCTGGCAGGCAGGCTGGCAGGCAGGCAGGCTGGCAGGCAGGCTGGCAGGCTGGCAGGCTGGCAGGCTGGCAGGCAGGCTGGCAGGCAGGCAGGCTGGCAGGCAGGCTGGCAGGCAGGCTGGCAGGCAGGCTGGCAGGCAGGCAGGCTGGCAGGCAGGCTGGCAGGCTGGCAGGCAGGCTGGCAGGCAGGCTGGCAGGCAGGCTGGCAGGCAGGCTGGCAGGCAGGCAGGCTGGCAGGCAGGCTGGCTGGCAGGCAGGCTGGCAGGCAGGCAGGCTGGCAGGCAGGCAGGCAGGCTGGCAGGCAGGCTGGCAGGCAGGCTGGCAGGCAGGCTGGCAGGCAGGCTGGCAGGCTGGCAGGCAGGCTGGCAGGCAGGCTGGCAGGCAGGCTGGCAGGCAGGCTGGCAGGCTGGCAGGCAGGCTGGCAGGCAGGCTGGCAGGCTGGCAGGCAGGCTGGCAGGCAGGCTGGCAGGCAGGCTGGCAGGCTGGCAGGCAGGCTGGCAGGCAGGCTGGCAGGTAGGCTGGCAGGCAGGCTGGCAGGCAGGCTGGCAGGCAGGCAGGCAGGCAGGCAGGCAGGCTGGCAGGCAGGCTGGCAGGCAGGCTGGCAGGCAGGCTGGCAGGCAGGCAGGCAGGCTGGCAGGCAGGCTGGCAGGCTGGCAGGCTGGCAGGCAGGTTGGCAGGCAGGCTGGCAGGCTGGCAGGCTGGCAGGCTGGCAGGCAGGCAGGCTGGCAGGCAGGCAGGCTGGCAGGCTGGCAGGCAGGCAGGCTGGCAGGCAAGCTGGCAGGCAGGCTGGCAGGCAGGCAGGCAGGCAGGCAGGCTGGCAGGCAGGCTGGCAGGCAGGCAGGCTGGCAGGCAAGCTGGCAGGCAGGCAGGCTGGCAGGCAGGCAGGCAGGCAGGCAGGCTGGCAGGCAAGCTGGCAGGCAGGCTGGCAGGCTGGCAGGTAGGCTGGCAGGCAGGCTGGCAGGCAGGCTGGCAGGCAGGCTGGCAGGCAAGCTGGCAGGCAGGCAGGCAGGATGTTCCTGCAGGCTGGCAGGATGTTTCTGCAGGCTGGCAGGATGTTCCTGCAGGCTGGCAGGATGTTCCTGCAGGCTGGCAGGCAAGCTGGCAGGCAGGCTGGCAGGCAAGCTGGCAGGCAGGCTGGCAGGCAGGATGTTCCTGCAGGCTGGCAGGATGTTTCTGCAGGCTGGCAGGATGTTCCTGCAGGCTGGCAGGATGTTCCTGCAGGCTGGCAGGCAAGCTGGCAGGCAGGCTGGCAGGCAAGCTGGCAGGCAGGCTGGCAGGCAGGCTGGCAGGCAGGCTGGCAGGCAGGCTGGCAGGCAGGCTGGCAGGCAAGCAGGCAGGCTGGCAGGCAGGCTGGCTGGCAGGCAGGCTGGCTGGCTGGCAGGCAGGCTGGCAGGCAGGCTGGCAGGCAGGCTGGCAGGCAGGCTGGCAGGCAGGCAGGCAGGCTGGCAGGCAGGCTGGCAGGCAGGCTGGCAGGCAGGCAGGCAGGCTGGCAGGCAGGCAGGCTGGCAGGCAGGCTGGCAGGCAGGCAGGCTGGCAGGCAGGCAGGCTGGCAGGCAGGCTGGCAGGCAGGCAGGCTGGCAGGCAGGCAGGCTGGCAGGCAGGCTGGCAGGCAGGCAGGCAGGCTGGCAGGCTGGCAGGCAGGCTGGCAGGCAGGCTGGCAGGCAGGCTGGCAGGAAACATCTACAGGATTTTTGCCAGACGTCTTAATAATCAGCTAAGAACAATTAAGGACTTTATAAAGCGAATCAGGTGAGTACTTATTTTATCACTTGTATTATCACTTATTGGTGAGTACAAACAAAATACGGTCGCATTTATGCTCTGAACCTGTCGATTTTTCCCCCTAGAGTTGTTTCATAAATTTTTCGGAACCATTTCTTTTTACATTTCTAGTTTATTTTTTCCCCTCTATTTCTCGTATACGAACTTACATGTTAACCGAAGGGTCTCGTCCCCAGGGGTTCGGAAACCAAGTGGTACTCTGTAACATAAATTTCTCTCAAATATTTGATTTACATCAAATTATATATTTTTGGGTTACATATTTTAGTTTAGCAACATTATTATGGTAATAAGAGCTATAAAAAATACTTTGGAACTGATTTATTAATTTTATTATTTAGAAGCCGTAGATCACTGAACTGTGGCGACAAAATCAAACAAAACAATCATGGTGTTGTGTGGACAGGGTTTAGACCCTTCCACTTGTGCTGGAGTTGTGCCGCCAATAACGTGAATAATTTCTCAAATAGCAGATATCTATCATATTACAGTATATTTTTGGTTTTATTTAGTTTAGTTTAATTAGGATAATAAAGAGTTATTAAAACACCAGTTTTAGAAATTATTAATTAATGTGAAACGTTCAAAGTCATGGGTCACTGAACTATGACAACACAGACGAAAGTGAGTGAAACCTCACTGTAAAGTGAGGTTTACTGTACAGTATTCCCTTATCTGTCCACCCTCACTCATCTTGTTTCATCACAGAAAATTTATATAAGAAGATTTCAACACATTAGCTAGCTATTCACGCTTCAGCCTTTAATTAATTTACAAAGATATGTGTGCCACAAATCGGTGAACGAAAATCATTGAAACTCAGTCGTTCACTTCTGTGGACCACTCTGGCTGGTGTTTGGTTAATATGCATCACATTCTTGTGGACCATTGTGGTGTTTGGTTCATAGGATTCACTTGTTGTGTGGTCCACTTGTGTGATCCAACTTGTCGTATGAAGGAATTATTAATTGTAATCTGTGATAGAATGAGACAGTTTTCCACCACTCTGTGAACTCTGTCCAACATCGTAAGCTTGTGGACCACTTGTGGTCCACTTGTGTGGTCCACTTGTGTGGTCCAACTTGTCGTATAAAGGAATTATTAATTGTAATCTGTGATGGTATGGGAGTGGTGGAAAGTTTTCCACCACTCTGTGAACTCTGTCCCAACATCGTAAGCTTGTGGACCACTTGTGGACACTTGTGCGGTCCACTTGTGTGGTCCACTTGTGTGATCGAACTTGTCATATGAAGGAATTATAATTGTAATCTGTGATAGAATGGGAAAGTTTTCCACCAGTCTGTGAACTCTGTCTCGACGTCGTAAGCAAAACGAACATCCCCCGCTTCGGCGAACCATTGTTCGTCGAACCGGGTGAGTAAATCCGGCCTGAAAAGTGTGTGAACTAGCCGGAGTTTTGTTGAATCGAGGTTGTACTGTATTTGATTACGAATGCCAAACAATGTTTATTAAAATATACAAGTAAATTAATTAATTTAGAACTACCTTATACATTGTCGATAACTTCAACTTCAATTATCTCTAAAACTATTGTTCAACATTGAGTCAGCTTCAAAAAATTCAGTTTCTGACCGATTCTCACCATTTTTACATATAGTGTGCACCGCTGTCTTGTTCTATAATCCTATTAGGATGGATTTTTCATGAACTCTAAAAGTTTGAGTTATAAATTTTGTTGTCTGAATTGGTGCATATTTCAAATGCCATCTTGATGATTTTTTTGACAGAAAACTAAACTGAAAATCTATATTCTAAATCTATTAAAATGAACAATATATATATCATTCTGAGAGCATAATAACACTAATGAACAATTGGCGATATTTCATATTTTTGCAGCCGATATGAAAATCTGAAATTTTCAATACTAAATTTTATAATTATTTTTAATTTTCTTGTTTTTCAAGTTACGTTGATGATC
>WNGS01162461.1:86773-108569 GCA_020271785.1 Procambarus virginalis | reverse complement strand
TTCCGGCTACTAGGTACGACATATATATATATTATTATATATATCTATATATATATATATATATATATATATATATTATATATATTATTAATATGACAGAAAAAGTAAGATTAATAATTCTAACACGAATTTTCTCGATCTTCCTTATGTTTCTTTTTACTGTCGACGTAAATGAAAAATCAATTCTCCAAAATTAATTTTTATTTCTAGTCTGACGCGACACTTGAGCGCGTTTTGTAAAACTTATTACATTTTCAAAGACTTTAGTTTACACACACACAACTTATAACTGAATGTTGTTGTTGTTTGGGTCTTTTATACCTGCATTTGGGTGAGGTTATGTAATACAATAGTAAGGTGAAAACAAACTTTCAACAAAACACAGAACACGGAACAATGGGTATAAGTTAAAGGGCAGACTTGTAACTGCAGACGGCCTATTGGCCCATATTTCTTGACGCTTCTATATTGGAGCGGAGTCTTGAAGTGGGTAGAATATAGTTGTGCATTAATTGGCTGTTGATTGCTGGTGTTTATTTCTTGATGTGTAGTGCCTCGCAGATGTCAAGCCGCGTGCTGTCGCTGTATCTATCAATGATTTCTGTGTTGTTTGCTAAGATTTCTCTGGTGATGGTTTGGTTGTGGGAAGAGATTATATGTTCCTTAATGGAGCCCTGTTGCTTATGCATCGTTAAACGCCTGGAAAGAGATGTTGTTGTCTTGCCTATATACTGAGTTTTTGAGGCTTACAGTCCCCAAGAGGGCATTTGAAGGCATAGACGACGTTGGTCTCTTTAGAGCGTTCTGCTCAGTGTCTGGAGAGTTTCTTATGAGTAGGCTGGCCGTTTTCTTGGTTTTATAGTAAATCGTCAGTTGTATTTTCTGATTTTTGTCTTTAGGGATAACATTTCTATTAACAATATCTTTCAGGACCCTTTCCTCCGTTTTATGAGCTGTGGAAAAGAAGTTCCTGTAAAATAGTCTAATAGGGGGTATAGGTGTTGTATTAGTTGTCTCTTCAGAGGCTGCATGGCGTTTCACTTTCCTTCTTATGATGTCTTCGACGAAACCATTGGAGAAGCCGTTGTTGACTAGGACCTGCCTTACCCTACAGAGTTCTTCGTCGACTTGCTTCCATTCTGATCTGTGGCTGAGAGCACGGTCGACATAAGCGTTAACAACACTCCTCTTGTACCTGTCTGGGCAGTCACTGTTGGCATTTAGGCACATTCCTATGTTTGTTTCCTTAGTGTATGTTCTCGAACCCATACTCCCAGGAGCAACGCAACTGGTATGTACAGGGACGCCTTAAACCGCTTGACCATCACTACCGGACAAAAGGAAGTGATAGCCTGAGCTATATGAACCACTTCCCCGCCGGCACTTGGATGGTTATCTTGGGCATAGCATTTTATCAAATCACCTCATTTTTGGGGGCAACACGTGAGGAACACAAATGCAAACAAGCCTGAATGGTCCCCAGGACTATATGTGACTGAAAACTCACACCCCAGAAGTGACTCGAACCCATACTCCCAGGAGCAACGCAACTGGTATTTACAGGAAGCCTTAATCCGCTTGACCATCACGACCGAACATAAGGAAGTGATAGCCGAAGCTATTTGAACCACTTCCCCGCCGGCACTCTGATGGTAATCTTGGGCACGCACTTTTTGGCCTACTATGCAAGGCCCGATTTGCCTAATAGGCCGAGTGATTTATTTTTCTCAATAAATTGTTTCCAATTAGTTTATTTGAATTATTATTATTATATTATATTAGGAACATAAATTGTTGACTTAGTTGTGTTAGTTTAGGTTAGGTTTAGATAGGTTAGGTTAGGTTAGATAAGGTTGGTTAGGTTCGGTCATATATCTACGTTAGCTTTAACTCAAATTTCAACAAATTAACTTATAAATAATGAAATGGACAGATTTATCATTTCATAGGAAAAAATGGAGAAAAACATATAAATTCAGGAAAACTTTGCTTATTAGGCAAGTCGGGCCTTGCATAGTAGGCCGAGTATGACGTTCTGGCTACTAGGTACAACACTAAATAAGCATAACAGGTATATATTAGATGAGCTACCTAAGATTCACGGAGATCATCACATGGAAATGGTGTTCAACAAAGCATCATTGGAGGACTTTGAAAGCGCCAGCTATATGGTAAGGAGACATTTACTGGAGCTGGATGTGACTGAGGCTCTTGGACCAGTCAGAATCTTACTATGGGCTGGAAAGAACTGGAAACTATTCTGGCCTCTTACTATGGTGTATAAAAAAGTAAGTGTAAACATGAAACTATCAAAAACATGGAAAACAGCCAATATAGTTCCAAAATAAAGATTAAAAAGGAGACACGGAAAGTACAAAACTACGGATCAGTATCTCTAACTTGCTTACCATGGGACGTGGTAAAGATCGTGAGGACGATATTAAAAAACATATCTGGAGAGAAAATACTTTTTGTAAGTGTAAGTATTTACGTGTGTGCTCATGTGCAAGTATACTCGCATAAATATGACTATCAAAAGTTTTCAAACATAATACAAAACAATAATTATATTATATTTAGAATACAGTACAAAATTATAATTTATTTTACTTGCATAATGAACAGAATAGTCTCTGAACAATCTTATTCAGCATATTAATGAAGTGTTTAGTAGCTTAGAGGCATATAGCACATGTACTGAAATACACATCTGTTTTTCACTGATAAATAAGTGGTTATTAACTCTCCGCATACTTCATTGTGATGTAGACACATGCACGGAGATATGTTCACGTTATTAATAATATTGTGTGTGCATAATTTGTAATTAAATATTATTAACAATATGTAATGATAATTGTATAAATTGAGAGGAATCGGTCTATGTGTATATTAAGTTTACCTTAATCTCAAACTTCGTTAGTTATTGAAGTATATATGAAGGCGAAAAATCTGAATGTTTTCTACCTTATTCACCGTAACAGTCTGTATGTCTTAAACTTTTACAACTAATATGGTATTGCCAGGGTGGGAGATGCTCGCTGGCGTGTGTGGGCTCATATTGGTAGCCTCCAGCCTCACAACAATGGCCATGCTGGCCCCAAACAACACGACGTTTAACTCACAGCAGGTAACAAATAATACGATTTTTATTATTAATTTGTGGGGGACATTTATTTTATGGTAAAGGTTCATGTTTTTAATTACTAGGCATATCCTTAGTTATCTAAATAGAGCACTCACCTGAAACAAAAACTTAAGCTTTCCAGAGTTGGTGAAGGAAAATTAATTTTATGAATAGGAACTGTGTATGGGTAGGCATGGTGGTGGAGGGCAGCCGAGGACTCACTGATGCAGGGTCAGCTGTGGCACTGCTCCTTCACACTGCTTGCTGCCCAGGACCATTTTGCTGCTAGCCTCAGCCTGCACCTGGTGTTGTTCATGGTCACCCACGGTCTTCCTTACCAGGTAAATCTCCCTCGCCTACGACCTACCGTTCGGAGTGAGTAAAGATTAACTACCACTTCCACTACCAGGTGTGCCTCACTATCACCACCTATTCTGCCAGGTGAATCCCGCTCATCGTCCTCATTCCTTATCATGTGATTCATGCTCAATCACCAACTAAAATACCAGATGATTCATGCTCACCCAATACCTCCATTACCAGGAAAATCATGCTCACTCACCAAATCCCGAAACAGGTGACCATGTTCAGCTGCATCCTACACTATGAGATGTAGTGTAAATTGCAGCTAGGTGAGTCATGCTAATTCAACCTAAAAAAGAGGAGATAAGCTGATCCACCTGCTAGGTGAGTCTTACTTACCCACCACCTTCGGTTTAAAGAGTATCAAACTCATCCATCACCTCCCCTACCAGGTGAACCACGCCCATCTAATAACTTCCCCGTCAATTAACAGACGCTCGCCTCCCACTTTTTCTTCCTGGTGAATCATGTTCATCGATAACCATCTCCACAACCAAGTGGGTCATGCTCACCCACCACCTTCTGTCCAGGTGACTCATGGGCACCCATCTTCTCCTGCAAGGTGAAACACACTCACTAGCCCTCTCTCTTGCCATGTGAAGAATCACGCTCACCGATTACTTACATCCAAGGTGATTCACCTTCACCCACCTCTTCTTCTATTAGGTGACTCAGGCTTTACAATATTAATTTAATTTTATCATTTTTATTTCGACAAATTTCTCATTGTGATAGAGATTATACGAAAACGATTACTTATGACACTGAACAATAATCAATGACTACAACCAGGAGTGACTTTTCAAGGATATGTGTGTACCTGTGCAGGTGTTGCCATTAGTATTTGTGTACCTGTGCAGGTGTTGTCATGAGTATTTGTGTACCTGTGCAGGTGTTGCCATGAGTATTTGTGTACCTGTGCAGGTGTTGCCATGAGTATTTGTGTACCTGTGCAGGTGTTGTCATGAGTATTTGTGTACCTGTGCAGGTGTTGCCATGAGTATTTGTGTACTCGCCTAATTGTGCTTGCGGGGGTTGAGCTCTGGCTTATTGGCCCCGTCTCTCAACTGTCAATCAACAGGTGTACAGATTCCTGAGCCTACTGGGCTCTATCATATCTACATTTAAAACTGTATATGGAGTCAGCCTCCACCACATCTGCTGCCTAATGCATTCCACCAGTTAACTACTCTGACACTGAAAAAGTTCTTTCTAACGTCCCTGTGGCTCATTTGGGTACTCAGTTTCCATCTGTGTCCCCTTGTTCGCGTATCACCGGTGTAAAACAGTTTATCTTTATCTACCCTGTCAATTGTTCTGAGAATTTTGTAGGTAGTGATCATGTCTCCCCTCACTCTTCTGTCTTCTAGTGTCGTGAGGTGCATTTCTCGCAGCCTTTCTTCGTAAGTCATACCTCTTAGTTCTGGGACTAGCCTAGTGGCATATATCTGAACTTTTTCCAAGCTTCGCCTTGTGCATGACAAGGATAGGAGTTCAATGCTGGAGCCGATACTCCAGGATTGGCCTTACATACGTGGTATACAAGATTCTGAAAGATTCCTTACCGAGGTTTCTGAAGGCATTTTTTATGTTAGTCAGCCTCGCATATGCCACCGATGTTATTCTTGTGATTTGGACATCAGGAGAAAGGTTTGGCATGATAATTCTATCAACTCGTAGATCTTTCTCTCTGTTCGTTTCGTGAAGGACTTCCTCTCTCATTCGGTATCCGGTGTCCTGGCCTTCTATTTCCTCCCCTAGTTTCATTACCTTACATTTACTTGGGTTGAACTTTAGTAGCCATTTTTTTACCATTCATTCATTTTGTTTAGGCCATCTTGAAGCCTCAGACTGTCTTTCTGCATTAACCTTCCTCATATTTTTTGCATCATCAGCAAACATTAAGAGAGACGAGTCTATTCCTTCTGGGAGATCATATTCATATATCAGGAACAGTATATGTCCAAGAACTGATCCTTGAGGTACTCCACTAGTGACCCCTCGCCACTTCGAGACATCACCCCTCAGAGTGACTGGCTGTCTTCTTTTGCTTAGGTACTCCTTCAGCTAGTGGGCAGTTTTCCCACCCCTGTCTTTCTTGTCTGATTTGTGTTGCCTGGTCATAGCATTCAATCAATCCTGTGAGGCATGCTCTGCCATTCCTGAACCCATGCTGATGTTGTGATACTAAGTTCTTCCGCTTCAGATGTTCCACTAGAATTTTTCGCACAATCTTCTCTATCACCTTGCATGGTATGCAAGTTAGTGACGTTGGCCTGTAGTTCAGTGCCTCCTGTCTATCATACTTCTTGAATATCGGGACTAAAGTTCCATATTTCTTCTTCCAAATTTTGGGCAGTTCACCTGTTAACAGTGATTTGTTACACACCACGGCGAGTGGCTAGTACAGAGCTTCTGTTCCTTCATTCAAGGAGCAGAAGCAAGGTGAAATTCCATCTGTGCCTAAAGCTTTTGTCACTTCCAACTCTAGCAAATGCTTCCTCACCTCCCCACTGATAATCGTAAACTCAACTAGTGGTGTTTGGTTAGATATTCCCGTCTCCTATCTCTGGGACTTCCACTTGCTTTACTGTGAAAACCTCCTGGAATTTCTTATTGAGTTCCCCACACACTTCCTTGTCGTTTGTAGTGAATTCGTCTGCCCTTATCCTCAGTTTCATGACCTGCTCCTTCACTGTTGTTTTTCTCCTGATGTGGCTGTGCAACAATTTAATTTGAGTATTTGCCTTGCTTGCTTTGTCATTTTCATATTGTCTTTCTGCCTCTTTTCTCACCCTGACGTATTCTTTCCTGGCGCTCTGGTATCTTTTTCTGCTCACTTGTGTCCTATTATTTCTATAGTTTCTCCACGCCCCTTGTACTTAGTTGCTTTGCCAGCTTATATCTATGATTAAACCATGGGTTTCTCATCTATATTTCATTTATTTACCTTTTGTTCTGGGACGAAATTGTCTGCTGCCTCCTTACATTTCTGTGTGATGTAGTCAATCATACCTAGGGCCGTCTTTCCCCTTTGCCCATTTTCCCAAGTTATAGCTGGTAGGAATTTTGTTATCTCCTTACAGTATCCCATTCGGAATGCCATCCTTTTGTTATCTGTGCCCTTCCTTGGGTACATTAACCCTTCTTCGACTAGATGCACAAACATCAGTATACTATGATCGCTCGTTCCCACTGGGGTTCGAAACGAATTTCCCTTATGTCGGAGTCAATCAGTGTGAAGACTAGGTCGAGTCTCGGTGGGTTATTGTTGCCTCTCATTCTTCTGGATCTCCAGACATGCTGACTTTAAAAGTTTCTTGTCGCCACTTCCATCAGTTTAGCTCTTCATGTTTCCTCACCTCTGTATGGTTCCTTGTTTTCCCAGTCTATCTTTCCATGATTAAAGTCCCCCACGATAAGTAGATGGAATCTATTTCAACAGGCATCAGTGGCTGCTCTCTCAATTATAGTGTTGACTGCTATGTTGTTTCTTTCATATTCTTGCCTGGGTCTTTTGTCGTTTGGTGGAGGGTTATATATCACTGCTACTACTACTACTGGTCCTCCTATCGTCATGGTGCCTGTAATATAGTCTCTGAACCGCTCGCAGCCTGGGATAATCATCTTCTCGAAACTCCATTCCTTTCTTGTCAGTAGGATCACTCTGCCTCCTCCCCTTCCTACTCTCTCTCTCATTATTACAGTATAGTCCTGGGGAAACACCGCATTTGTTATGATTCCTGAGAGTTTTGATCTGTGAGTCCAATTACATCCGGGTTTCTTCTAATGCTCTTTCCCTAATTTCACTTACCTTGCTTGTAATCCCATCTATGTTCGAGTACATTACCTTGAAACTGACTCTCTTCTTTCAATCCTCAGTTTCTGTTAATTCCACTGGGATAGGAGAACAAGGGGTGTCAGTGGAGGGAGGGCCCACCTGTTACGAACCCGATTCCATCGTTGGAGCATGGAGCAGCGACGTCAATGCCATCTGTGAGTCCGCTCCCGAAACCCCCCCACAACATGGCCGACGCCATCTGGTAGTGGCAGGAAGATACCAGCAAGAGGCGCTAGATTCCTGTTATGGTCACCTCGAGAGGTCGCTGTTGCTGACCTCTGGTGAGGTGGCGCCTAGAAAATCAGCGCCATTTATTGTAGGAGGAGTTGTATGTTTATGTCAGAACCCGTAAGTGGTATTTCCTAGTGTCCCAAGTACTGACCAGTGTACCGATGACGTGTCTGTATCCACAGAGGCGACGTAGGGCTGCTGTGGTACGAGGACAGTCAGTCTACCCAGGGCAGCCAATACCTCTCTACTCCATTCTGCTTTACAGAACCAGTGAGCCGCCACCGAAGAGGAACTGTGTAGTGTTCTACTGTCTGCCTGTGAAGTGGCAGTGACAGAATTCGGCGTACCCCGGGACTGGCTAGAGGAAGAGACGACTGACAGTAAGGTGCTATGGAGGAGTGTAACTCGCTAGTTGCAAGAAGCTCCTGCCAGGGGTTCGCTACCCTTGCATTTGTTCGTGAAGAGGCCCAGCAGCACGAGGCTGATTTTCTCTGCCAGCACCAGGCTGGAGAGTGATTGTGGGCGTTCACGAGGAGCACCTAGTGAGACTGTGTATAGGCTGGCCTGTGGCAAGGTAGATTCGTTGGTGTTTCCCAGTACTGGTTGAGGATGGTACTGTGTGTTGAGGAAACACGGTAGCTGACAAGACTGCATCGTATGAGCGTCGAGGAGCGCTTAGTGTCCTGTGAGAGCGACACTTGTGTGTAAATATCAGTGTAGTAATACTTCCTTTATGATTATAAATAAGGTGATGGGAAAGTGATTATATGTGAATATATCGATAATTGATGAAGTGTCGTATTCAATGCAACTTCCCCCATTGTGTTTTATTTGCATTACCAAGCTCACTCCTTGAAAGCCACTACTAACTTTTGGGTTGGATACCAGAACTTTAGTTCCTCTAGCAAAGAACCCGGTTGCGACCTATTGTGGCCGTAACACCACCCCCCCCCCACCCCAGCCCACACCCAAGGAGGGTCTGAGGTGGTGTAGCTGAGAGGGTTTGGGGTTTGGGGTGGGGGTAAATTAGAGCTTGGGATGGGGGAGAAGGCCTGTGGAAGGTGGAGAGGGAGGGCATTGGTTGGAGAATGAAGGGGAGCCTGGGGTAGGGGGGCCAGGAGGTCAGGGGTTGGGAGGGAAGGGAAACCTGGGGTTGGGGGGGTGGCAGGGAGGAAGGGGGTGTGGTAGGAAGGATAGCTTAGGGTATTCTTCTGCCCATGCCCAAACCGCAGGTGGACCAGTGAACGGGAGCGGGAATGGCTCCTTGAACAGTACCACAGCAAGCCAGTGTCCAGCCCGGGGCCCAGACCCTACACTGGACCCAGCCCAGGGTCCAGTTTAGGGGCCAGACTAGGACCCAGCCCAGGGTCCAGCTTACAGTAGAGCGACAACAATCTGGGGTAGTGATCAATTAGTGAATAAAGGAACCCAGGGTCGGGAGGGCAATCAGGCAAGGGTCATGGGCAGGAGCAGTGGTGCCAGCCACCACCACTCCCCCATCCCTGAGGTCTTCCCACCTCTTCCCCCTTCCCGGGAACCAACCCACCCACACCTCAATTTCTACACACAGTGTCACACTACCACCCAACCCCCAATCAATGAACCAGACCCCTCCACCGTTTCCCATCTGCCTCCCACTCCAGGCACTCCAGCCACCCACGCTGCCACTGTCCCACCTGCTGGCCCCCAACCTGACCCCCAGGAGGTGGCGACAAGAAACTTTCTAAGCCAACATGTCAAGGAACCCACTAGGATGAGAGGAAACGATGAACCAGCGAGACTCGACCTAGTCTTCACTCTGAACGACTCCGACATAAGGGAAATTGGCTATGAGGCCCCTGCAGGAATGAGCGACCACAGTGTACTGGCGTTTGAGTATCTTGTTGAGGAAGGGTTATTGAACTCGAGGAGGGGTACTGAAAACAAAAAACTGGCATTCCGAAAGGGAAACTATGAGGAGTTATGAAAATTCCTGACAGATATAATATGGGAAACAGAGCTCAGGGGAAAGACGGCCCAGGACATGATGGACTTCATCACGCACAAGTGCAACGAAGCAGCAAACAATTTTGTCCCAGTCCAAAAGGAAAACAGTGAAATGAAGATGAGAAACCCCTGGTTTACTCAGAGATGTAGGCTAGCTGAGCAGCAAAGTAAAATTGCATGGAGAAACTATAGGAATAACAGGACACTTGAGAGCAGAGAAATATACCAGAGTGCCAGGAATTAATATGTCAGGATGAGAAGAGAGGCAGAAAGACAATACGAAAATGACATCGCAAGCAAGGCAAAGATTCAACCTAAATTGCTGCACAGCCACATCAGGAGAAAAAACAGTAAAGGAACATGTAATGAATATATGGATAGGGGCAGAAGGATTCACTACAAACGACAATGAAGTGTGTGAGGAACTGAATAAGAAATTCCAGGAGGTCTTCACCTTAGAGCAAGGAGAGATTCCAGAGATAAGAGAGGGAATAGTTAACCAGGAACCACTAGAAGAATTTCAGATTACCAGTGGGGAAGTAAAGAAGTGTTTACTAGAGTTGGATGTGACAAAGGCTTTAGGCCCAGATGGAATCTCCCTTTGGATACTAAGGAAAGAGGCAGAAACACTGTACCTGCCACTCTCCTTAGTGTATAACAAATCACTGGCAACAGGGGAACTGCGAGAAATTTGGAAGACAGCTAATGTAGTTCCAATATACAAGAAAGAGGATAGACAGGAGGCACTAAACTACAGGCCGTGTCCCTAACCTGCATACCATGCAAGCTGATGGAGAAGATTGTGCGAAGAAAGCTAGTGGAACATCTGGAGCGAAAGAACTTTGTAACACAGCATCAACATGGGTTCAGGGATGGCAAGTCCTGCCTCAAAGGGCTAACTGAATTCTACGACCAGACAACAAAAATCAGGCAAGAAAGAGAGGGGTGGGCAGACTGCATATTTTTGGATTGTCAAAAAGCTAGTGAAAGCAAGAGGCTAGCGAAAAAGCTGGAGATGCAGGCTGGAGTGAAAGGGAAGGTACTCCGTTGGATAAGGGAGTACCTAAGTAACAGAAGACAACGAGTCACTGTGAGGGGTGAGGTTTCAGATTAGCGTGACGTCACAAGTGGAGTCCCGTGGGGGTCGGTCCTTGGACAAATACTGTTTCTGATATACTTTATTGTGTATTTAAAGGTTACAAGACATACAAGACAAATGCCTAAAGGTTATGGATCTCTTGAAGCTCCTCCGCTTCCGGACAGGAACCGAGGACGCAGCAGGCATTTCCCCTCTGGATCGCCACACTGAGGCGCTGAAGCAAAAAAATGGAAGCCCTTGGGTCTCTGGTGACATCAATGAGCTTGGAACCCAATTCCTTGAGAAATTCAAAGGCACTCTTGCCCCAGGGGCCATGCGTTTCAGACGCTATGGGAACAAAGAGGTATTGACCACCCAGTCGCCTGTACTTGAGTGATTTTGCTGTTTCCCTGTGGTTGGCCGCCCCACCTGCTTGATCAGCTCCGAAGTGTACATAGGTGTCCGCCAGGGTGGATACACATGTGTAGTCCCACACCAACTGTCTACCCTCCTTCCAGGAGTATATGGTGATGCCATCAGGGCGAAGTGCGGGGAAATCCGGGTTTTGGACCCCTAGGATGCGAGGTTCTCTCTCCGCTGGGCACCTAGCTGAGACGAGGCTTCTCTTGATGATGTCATTGACCTCGTTGTGTCTTGCATGCCAGCCCTTTGTGCTTCCGCAATGCAACCCATGCAGTCCGTATTGGTCTGCTTCCACCCTGTTGCAAATACACTTGTATTCAGTGTGAATTGGGGCACCAAGGCGGAGGGCCACTGCTACACGAAGGGATTCTGGATCTAGGCGCGTGCCCATTGCTGACTGATATCTGATATCTGTATCTGATATCTATATCTGATATCTGTTTCAGATATATGTAAATGAACTCCCAGAGGGTATAGAATCTTTTGTCCCAATGTTTGCTGATGATGCAAAAAATATGAGGAGGTTTGAAACAGAGGATGATAGTAGGAGGCTACAGGACGACCTAGACAGACTGAATGAATGGTCCAACAAATGGCTGCTAAAGTTTAACCCGAGTAAATGCAAAGTAATGAAACTAGGCGGTGGAAACAGGAGGCCAGACACAAGATACAGAATAGGAGATGAAGTACTTAATGAAACGAAAAGAGAGAAAGATGTAGGAAACGATACCACCTGCCTCCTGAAGCCCACATAAAAAGAATAACGTCTGCGGCATATGCGAGGATGGCTAACATCAGAACAGCCTTCAGGAACCTGTGTACGGAATCGTTCAGAATCTTGTTCACCACATAAGTAAGACCAATCCTGGAATATGCGGCCCGAGCATGGAGCCCGCACCTTGTCAAGCACAAGACGAAGCTGGAAAATATCAGAGGTATGCCACTATATAGACTAGTCCCAGAACTAAGAGGCATGAGTTACGAGGCAAGGCTGCGGGAAATGCACCTTACTACTCTGGAAGACAGAAGAGTGAGGGGAGACATGATCACTACCTACAAAATCCTCAGGGGAATTGACAGGGTAGGCAAGGATAAACTATTGAACACTTGCGGTACGCGAACAGGTGGAAACTGAGTACCAAAATGAGCCACTGGGACGTTAGAAAGAACTTTTTCAGTGTCAGAGTAGTTAATAGGTGGAATGCATTAGGCAGAGATGTGGTGGAGGCTGACTCCATACACAGCTTTAAATGTAGATATGATAGAGCCCAGTAGGCTCAGGAATCGGTACACCAGTTGATTGACAGTTTAGAGGCGGGACCAAAGAGCCAAAGCTGAACCCCGCAAGCACAATTAGGTGAGTACAATTAGGGGAGAACACAAAGGCTTAAGCCTTACAGGCTTAATAGCCTTACAGGCTTAATAGCCTTACAGGCTAATAGCCTTACAGGCTTAATAGAATTCTACGATCAGGTGACAAAGATTAAGCAAGAAAGAGAAGAATGGGTGGACTGCATTTTTTGGACTGTCGGAAAGCCATTGACACAGTACCCGATATAAGGCTGATGCATAAGTGGGAGAAACAGGCAGAAGTAACTGGTAGTTCGCTCCAGTGGATAAGAGAATACCTAAGCAATAGGAAGCAGAGAGTTACAGTGAGGGGAGACCTCAAATTGGCGTGAAGTCACCAATGGAGTCCCACAGGGCTCTGTACTCGGACCTATTCTGTTTCTGATATATGTAAATGATCTCCCAGAAGGTATAGACTCATTCCACTCAATGTTTGCTGACGACGCCAAAATTATCAGAAGCATTAAAACAGAGGAGGACAGCTTGAGGCTTCAAGAAGACCTGGATAAGCTGCAGGAATGGTGGAACAAATGGTTGTTAGAGTTTAACCAAAGCAAATATAATGTAATGAAGATAGGTGTAGGGAGCAGAAGACCAGATACAAGGTATTATTTGGGAGATGAAATACTTCAAGAGTCCGATAGAGAGAAAGACCTGGGGGTTGATATCACGCCAGACCTGTCTCCTGAAGCTTATATCAAGAGGATAACATCAGCGGCATATGCCAGGTTGGCTAACATAAGAACGGCCTTAGGAACTTGTGTAATGAATCTTTCAGAACATTATATGCCACATATGTCAGACCAATCCCTGGAGTATGCGGCTCCAGCATAAAGTCCATATCTAGTCAAGTATAAGACTAAGGGAACATTACTTTGTATATATGAAAGTTGTTGTAGGGCATTCAAAATTTATTATCCTGATACATGTGAAAGATGCTGCAACTGGGCCAAGTTTCAGCATCTCAGCCTAAATAGAGAGGGAGAAAAAAAAAAATAAAAATTTTTCAACAATATTCAAATAATTTCACAGCCCACAATTGTGAACCAAAATTATTTTTATGACACTTAGCTATGACCTTACTATATAATAAAGAATTTGTTAAAGGATTTTTATCCCAGATGTATTTAGTGCAATAATACAGATTTTTAAAATTTCCCAAAAAAGTATGCAACAAAATGATGTATACTAATATTTATAAAATCAATAAATCTACATAGATAAGAAACGCTATATCATTTTTTAGAGGCATAAACTTACATATACTGTGCAAGTTTATGCCTCTAAAAAATGATATAGCGTTTCTTATCTATGTAGATTTATTGATTTTATAAATATTAGTATACATCATTTTGTTGCATACTTTTTTGGGAAATTTTAAAAATCTGTATTATTGCACTAAATACATCTGGGAATAAAAATCCTTTAACAAATTCTTTATTATATAGTAAGGTCATAGCTAAGTGTCATAAAAATAATTTTGGGTTCACAATTGTGGCTGTGAAATTATTTGAATATGTTTGAAAAATTTTTTTATTTTTTTTTTCTCCCTCCTATTTAGGCTGAGATGCTGAAACTTGGCCCAGTTGCAGCATCTTTCACATGTATCAGGATAATAAATTTTGAATGCCCTACAACAACTTTCATATATACAAAGTAATGTTCCCTTAGTCTTATACTTGACTAGATATGGACTTTATGCTGGAGCCGCATACTCCAGGGATTGGTCTGACATATGTGGCATATAATGTTCTGAAAGATTCATTACACAAGTTCCTAAGGCCGTTCTTATGTTAGCCAACCTGGCATATGCCGCTGATGTATCCTCTTGATATAAGCTTCAGGAGACAGGTCTGGCGTGATATCAACCCCCAGGTCTTTCTCTCTATCGGACTCTTGAAGTATTTCATCTCCCAAATAATACCTTGTATTGGTCTTTGCTCCCTAACCTATCTTCATTACATTATATTTGCTTTGGTTAAACTCTAACAACCATTTGTTCCACCATTCTGCAGCTTATCCAGGTCTTCTTGAAGCCTCAAGCTGTCCTCCTCTGTTTTAATGCTTCTGATAATTTTGGCGTCGTCAGCAAAATTGAGTGGAATGAGTCTATACCTTCTGGGAGATCATTTACATATATCAGAAACAGAATAAGGTCCGAGTACAGAGCCCTGTGGGACTCCATGGGTGACTTCACGCCAATTTGAGGTCTCCCCTCACTGTAACTCTCTGCTTCCTATTGCTTAGGTATTCTCTTATCCACTGGAGCGAACTACCAGTCATTCTGCCTGTTTCTCCCACTTATGCATCAGCCTTATATCGGGTACTGTGTCAATGGCTTTCCGACAGTCCAAAAAAAATGCAGTCCACCCATTCTTCTCTTTCTTGCTTAATCTTTGTAACCTGATCGTAGAATTCTATTAAGCCTGTAAGGCTATTAGCNTACCACTCACAACAATAACCAGCCACAACAACCACTCCAGATACAATCATCTACCATTAACAACCACCACCACCTCAATAACCAGAACCACCAACATCAACCACAACTACCACTCACAACAATAACCAGCCACAACAACCACTCCAGATACAATCATCTACCATTAACAACCACCACCACCGACAACAACAACACCACAATCCTCGTCAAGCACAACCACCCCCTAACGATCCCCAACTCTCACATCAAGAATCTCCACAGAGAACAACCACCACTAGCAACAACAACAACTATCACCAAAATAAAAACCAAAGGCCACAACAACCACCGCCATCACCACAAATAACCACAACCGGATATTATGACGGGAAATGGGAACAAACCCATTATTTGTTTAAGTGCAGGTGGTAATGATGTTGGGCGAGTTAAGAGTGAGGAACTAATACAAAGATTCAAGACAGCAATAGAATTAGTTAGGAGCAAGGGAGGAATCCCGATCATATGTGGCATTCTTCCAAG
Organism: Procambarus virginalis; assembly: GCA_020271785.1. Classification (NCBI taxonomy): domain Eukaryota; kingdom Metazoa; phylum Arthropoda; class Malacostraca; order Decapoda; family Cambaridae; genus Procambarus; species Procambarus virginalis. The sequence continues at coordinate 93,208 of WNGS01162461.1, read as the reverse complement.
AAAGGGAGTGGGAAATGAATGGATGTCGAGGGCACTTGGTGTCAATTGCCGGCTGGAAAGATATTGCAAATCTAATGTAATATCTTTCATAGACAACTGGGAACACTTCTATAGAAGAAATGAAATGTACGCTCGGGATGGGGTGCATCTATCGAGGGCTGGGGTTGTTGCTGTTGCAAACTCGTTGGAACCAGTGGTTAGAGGTGTTTGTTTGGGTTTAAACTGTTAGTAGATAGTGGTATGGGAATTGATTTGAGGAAGGAGATAACAAAGGTATGTGTTTGGGGGAGAAAGGAATTGGCAAAATGATCAGGGAAATTGAAGGGCCTCAAAATAACAATTCACTTAGGGTATATTACACTAACAGTAGAAGTCTAAGAAATAAAATAAACGAATTAAATGCTCTTGTCTGCACAGAAAAAATAGATATTATCGCGCTTACCGAAACGTGGATGAATGTAGAAAATAGAGAACTATTAGCTGAATATCAAATAAATGGATTTAAACTATTTCACACAGATCGATATATTAGACGAGGAGGGGGAGTAGCCATATATGTTAGGGACAATTTGAAATGTAGTCTCAAAGAGGGAATCAAAACTGAGCCACACACAGAAACTATTTGGATAGAATTAAACGAAAAAGCAAATAATATTATAATAGATTTTATATAGGGGCCACCAAATTTAGACAGAATGGAAGCAAAGCATCTATGGGATGAAATATCTAAAGCATCTAGATCTAACAGTATTTATGTCATTAGTGACTTTAATTTTATTGGAATAAACTGGTTGAACAAAACAGGGAATAATGAAGCAGAAGATTTTCTAGAATTAATTGACGATTGCTTTCTTACGCAACACATTAAGGAACCAACGCGGGAAAATAATATTTTAGATTTAGTGTTAACTAACAGGGAAACACAAATTAAGGACATCGAAATAGGGAGTGAGCTAGGGAACAGTGATCATAAAGAAATCAGATTTAGCATAGAATGGAATAGACCTGTAGGAGAAAATTCTGTTAAAGTACCTGATTTTCGAAAAGCTAATTTCAATAACCTAAGAAATTTATTGAGTCAAATAGATTGGAAAGTCTTGGGTATGGGGTGTGAGCCGATCTTGGAGCTAGACGTGAACCCAGCGATAGTTGACGTAAAAGGGGTTTTCGATGTGGACTCAAAATAGAACTTATTTAAAAATATTCTAAGCGAAGCCCAGGAATGTAATATACCATATAAATTGAATAGATCGAATACTAATGATCCAAAGTGGATAACAAAGGATCTGAAGAACCTTATAGGTAAAAAGAGAGCGTGGTGCAAAAGGATTAAGAACGGGGAAATCAGTTTAGAACAGGAATTCGTACAACTGGTTAGAAATACTAAAAAAGAGATAAGGAAAACAAAAAGAAACTATGAAGTTCGTATAGCAGAGCAAGCAAAGACAAATCCTAAAGAGTTTTTCCAGTTACACCGGACAAAGATTAGGGAAGGGATAGGTCCATTAAAAACTGAGACAGGTCAAATAACAGATAATGATGATGAGATGAGATGAAGAGATGAGTAGTATTTTTAATAAATATTTTATATCTGTATTTACTAAAGAGGAACTTAACAATATGCCTTCAGCCGAACAAGTATATGTGGGTGGGGACGAGGACAGGTTGACTAGCTTAGCAGTTACCAGGGAGGATGTAATTAAACAAATAGTTAAACTCAAACCAAACAAATCTCCAGGGCCGGATGAAGTGTTTGCCAGGGTGCTTAAAGAATGCAAAGAGGAGCTTTCCGAGCCACTGTCTACCATATTTAATAAATCAATAGAGTTAGGCAGAGTGCCAGAGTTATGGAAAGTTGCTAATGTGATACCAATTTTTAAGAAAGGAGATAGATCACTTGCGTCAAACTATCGACCAATTAGCCTAACGTCTATTGTGGGAAAGTTACTTGAATCGATAATTGCAAATAAAATTCGTCTTCATCTTGAAAAACACAAATTAATAAATGAGTCGCAACATGGTTTTACAAATGGCCGTTCATGTTTAACAAATTTGCTATCTTTTATTCCAGCATAGTTGAGGCAGTTGATAGTGGTAAGGATTGTGATGTCGTGTACCTTGACTTTAGCAAAGCTTTTGATACAGTGCCACATGAAAGACTGATTAAAAAAATAGAGCCTCATGGTATTGGGGGTGCTATATTAAGTTGGATTAGGGCATGGCTATACCAAAGGAAACAGAGAGTTAGTATAAATGGGGTTAAGTCAGAGTGGGAAAATGTTGTTAGTGGAGCGCCTCAGGGCTCTGTCCTGGGACCTCTGTTGTATATAATATATATCAATGATTTAGATTCAGGTTTGAGTAGCAACATTTGCAAATTTGCCGATGATACAAAAATCGGCAGGGAAATTAACACGGAAGAAGACTCACTATCACTTCAAGTTGATCTAAATAGGGTTTTGAAATGGTCAAAGGATTGGCAGATGCAGTTTAATGCTGATAAATGTAAAGTTTTGAGGCTAGGTAATGATGATAGAGTTACAAGATACGAGCTAGATGGTGTTGAGATTGCGAAGTCGAATTGCGAAAGGGATCTGGGAGTTATGATAAGTAAGAATTTAAAACAAAAGGATCAATGCATGAATGTTCGTAATAAGGCAAATAGAACACTGGGATTTATTAATCGCAGCGTTAGTAACAAGACACCTGGTGTGGTTCTTCAGCTATATCTTGCTCTGGTTAGGCCCCATTTAGATTATGCAGTTCAGTTTTGGTCGCCATATTATAGAATGGATATAAATTCACTTGAACGTGTCCAGCGTAGGATGACTAAGTTAATTCCCCAAATTAGAAATCTTTCGTATGAAGAAAGATTAACAAAGCTTAAATTGCATTCACTGGAAAGGCGAAGAGTTAGGGGTGACATGATAGAGGTTTACAAGTGGATGAATGGACATAACAAAGGAGATAATAGGGTATTAAAAGTATCAACACAAGACAGAACACGAAACAATAGGTATAAATTGGATAAGTTTAGAGTTAGGAAAGACTTGGGTAAATACTGGTTCGGTAACAGGGTTGTTGATTTGTGGAACCAATTACCGCATAACGTGGTGGAGGTGGGATCCCTCGATTGTTTCAAGTGCGGGTTGGACAAGTATATGAGTGGGATTGGGTGGTTATAGATAGGAGCTATAACAGTAACAGTAACAACCCCAGCCCTCGATAGATGCACCCCATCACGAGCATACATTTCATATCTTCCATAGAAGATATGAAATGTGATCACAAAGATCACATTTCACTGTTAGGGAACAGTGATCACAAAGAAATCAGATTTAGCATAGAATGGAATAGACCTGTAGGAGAATATTCTGTTAAAGTGCCAGACTTTCGAAAAGCTGATTTTAATAGCCTAAGAAATTTTTTGGGTCAAATTGATTGGAAAGTTGACACATCCACGATGAGGCCTTCCCAAGACCTCAAATACTAAGCGGCCTGCCAGACGACCCAGATGAGTGGCCCATCCCGGACCCGATCTACACCAAATGAAGAATAAAGGAAAAAAAAATATATATATATATATATATATATTATATATATATATATATATATATATATATATATATATATATATATATATATATATATATATAAACAAATAAAACTACTACAAAAAATATAAAACCAAAAAACCATTTGTCGTGATATCAGAAGTGTAGCTACCCTGATGTTGCTAAGATTAACCTCCCTCAGCCAACTCCATCGGCTCTAGTGCTTTAAGACACCAACAAGGTCACAAACACTAGCCCCCCCAGCCAATGCACTGACAACCCAACATAACACATACGCCAACAACGACACATACACATATGTCAACCCATGGTGGACAGGCCACCGAACTTTCAAACCTCCTCTCTCTCTACACCCGCATCCTCTTCCTGAATTTCATCTCCCCATCCCCCAACCTCCCCCATCCTTTCCAGCCCTTGGACATCAAAGCTAAAGATTGGAAAGTCTTGGGTATGGGGTGTGGGCCGGTCTTGGAGCGAGATATGAACCCAGTGATAGGTGATGTAAATGGGGATTTCGATGTGGATACAATATATAACTTTTTTAAGAATATTCTAAACAAAGCACAGGAACGTAGTATACCACACAAATTGAATAGATCGAATACTAATGACCCAAAGTGGATAACAAAGAATTTGAAAAACCTCTTAGGTAAAAAGAGAGCTTGGTACAAAAGGATTAAAAATGGGGAGGTCACTTTAGAACAGGAATTCCTTCATCTGGTTAAAAATGTTAAAAAAGAGATAAGGAAAGCAAAAAAAACTATGAAGTTCGTATAGCAGGGCAAGCAAAGACAAATCCTAAAGGTTTTTTTCAGTTATATCGAACTAAGACTAGGGAAAGGATAGGCCCATTAAAAACTGAGACAGGTCAAATAACAGATAGTGATGAAAAGATGAGTAGTATTTTTAATAAATATTTTGTATCTGTATTTACTAAAGAGGAACTTAACAATATGCCTTCAGGGCGCATGGTAACGAAAATCCGAAGAAAAATTAAATATTTACGAAAAATTACGAAAAATACTACGACGTTCTGGCAACACGGTGGTGCAAACCATTTATGTTATCTTGAAAAATAATGTAATTAGAGTCAAATTTCCCGCTGCAAGTTTCCCCAATCCGGTCCTCGCGGCCTGGGTGCGCCGTGGGGTATTGTGTCTTACGTTGTAGAAGTCTAACATTTCGTAATATCGCGGAAATAACGTTTTATGCATAAAACGAATATAAATTCGCTCATTGGCAACACACTCGTGTGAGGGAGGGGGTAGGTTTGCTGAAGAGGAGTCAGTCACTCTGTGTGTCCCTGAGCGTGTTGATCTATCGTGGATGCGCTCTCACAATATCTCCCAGAATTATCGTTATTTGTGTTATTTTTACTGCAATATGACGTACAAAGGAAGCTGAAGAAAGCTATGAAAGCTAAATCCTTGCTAGCTGCCCGTAGAAGGTCCGAGTTGGCTAGAATACGTACATTACGCACATTGACTAGTGAAGATCGTGGAGGCCTCTCAGCTGCGAGTGTGAGAGCTTGTCGCAGCCAGCAGCCCTCCACCCACAATCGAACCCCTACCACCGCACATGTTCCACCTGCTACTCCACCTCTTCCACCTGCTACTCCACCTCTTCCACCTGCTACTCCACCTCTTCCACCTGCTACTCCACCTGCTACGTCAGATCTTCCACCTGCTACTCCAGACGTTCTCGCTCTTGATGTTGCACGGCCCAGCACCTCACGTGCTGTTGCACGCCCAGCACCTCACGTGCCAACGGTCTCTACACCACCGACTTGGAAACTCGCTCCCAAAGACCATTTGTCAGTCGTGTAATGGTAGAATTCGCCATGGCAATGACAGCTGTCAACTATAATGCTGGGTATGTGATGGGATCTCTGACCCAACTCCTAGGTCTACCACAGAGTGACATACGGGACTGGTACTTTCATAAGAAGGACAAGGAGATGCAGAAGCCCACGAGACGCACCACCAAAAACCAAGAAAGGCCCCTGAGGGAGCTGACCCCGGCTATGGCGCAGGTGCCTACTAGAGCCACTGCAGTGCCACCTTGACGACCCATATTTCTGACCAATTATATTAGGTTAGTATGTTTTAGTGTCATATTGTGATATTACTTCATAATATTTGTACATATAAACTGTGGCAAATATATCAATTTTTTTTTTTTTCCTTAATTTTTTTTTTTTTTTTTTTTTTTAATAATTTTTTTATTATTATTTTTTCAGGCGATCTGCATGGAACTTGCACACCTTATTGAACCCATGCCTATCTACAGGGGTGCAAATTTTGAATGATATTGGTCAACATCAACCTCAGCTAAAGGTGGCTGACTTTGAACTTTGTTTGTGCAGGTAAATATTTTACAATTTTATCTGATTGCACACGCTTTATTATTATTCAATTTACATGAAACTTGCACATTATATGTAGAGTTTATGCCTCTAAAAAATAGTGGTGGCTTTTCTTTCTACGTAGATTTTATTGATTTATAAATATTTATAAAACATCATATTGTTGCATACGAATTTTGGGAAATTTAGAAAATCTGTATTATTGCACTAAATACATCTGGGATAAAATCTACAGCTAAATCTTTATTATTAGTAAGGTCATAGCTAAGTGTCATAGAAATGATTTCGGTTCATAATTGTGGACTGTGGAATGATTTGAACATTGTTGAAGAATTGTCTAAAAAAACGTTTTTTTTTTTTTTTCTCCCTCTCTATTTAGGCTGCGATGCTGAAACTTGGCCCAGTTGCAGCACTTTCACATGTATCAGGATAATAAAATTTGAATGCCCTACAACAACTTTCATTTTCCAAACTGTGAGTGCCCTTCAGCCGAAC
>WNGS01162461.1:67326-79319 GCA_020271785.1 Procambarus virginalis | reverse complement strand
CTAAATCCTTGCTAGCTGCCCGTAGAAGGTCCAGTTGGCTAGAATAACGTACATTACGCACATTGACTAGTGAAGATCGTGGAGGCCTCTCAGCTGCGAGTGTGAGGAGCTTGTCGCAGCCAGCAGCCCTCCACCCCACAATCGAACCCACTACCACCGCACATGTCCACCTGCTACTCCACCTCTTCACCTGCTACTCCACCTCTTCCACCTGCTACTCCACCTCTTCCACCTGCTACTCCACCTGCTACGTCAGATCTCCACCTGCTACTCCAGACGTTCTCGCTCTTGATGTTGCAGGGCCGCACACCTCACACGTGCTGTTGCACGGGCCAGCACCTCACGTGCTGTTGCACGGCCCAGCACCTCACGTGCTGATCTGGCAACTCCAAACATTTCAAGAAAGCGTAAACGTATCCACAGCAGTGCCAGAAAATAATAAGTTTATTTAGAGAAGAAAAATTGAAATGACAGTGACACGGACACTGACGGTGACACTGACGGTGACAGTACCAGTGAAGTGAAATATAGAGTAAATCCACGTGAGTCTGTGGTACTTGTCACGGATAGGAAACTTGAACAATGCCTGATAGATATTCCGTGTGCATAAAATGTAAACGGGCTAACTTTCATCATGAAATTATGATTGCGCTACATAATGTAAATGTGAAAAGAACCTGTAGTTCTTGTAATTTGTCATTCACTGAAGAACTGATGGGAAATAATGAAAATCTGATATCCTTAGTGTACGGCAACATGCTAAATGGACACACGGATATACATATTACACGGGTATGTGTTCCACAGCAACAAACATAAAATGTGTATCCTATAGTGTATATAATAGGATTCAGAGAATGGTAAAAAGTGCTGCTAGTGAGAAATGGGTGCACTTGCAACAAAACTCTCGTCGTATCGTCTTCGATCATTACAGAGAACAATTTGATAGGCACCCGGTGGTGGGATCCTGGACATTGATGTATCGTTTGACGGAACGTGGCACACAAGGGGCCACCATTCACAAATTGGGTGTGCCTTTGTTGTGGAGATATTCACGGGGCTCGTTGTGGACTACAATTGTTTCTGCAAAAACTGCAAAAAGTGCCAGACGTTACTGAATAGAAAACAGAGCGGAAAATTACCACAGACCGAGTTTGACAGTGCGATGCGTAAACATGCACCTGATTGTGATAAGAACTATGACGGCACTGCCAAAAATATGGAGGCTGATGCGCAGTATTGATGTGGGGTCGATCTGAAGACCTCAAATTCAGGTATACGACCTTGGTCAGTGATGGGGATTCTTCAGCCTTCAATAAAATTTGTGCAATGAATAATGGTGCTGGTCCATATCGAAATGTAACCGTGCAAAAGGCTGAGTGTATAAATCACTTCAGCAAGAGACTTGCAACGCAGCTCCGGAACTTTCAGAAAACAGCTGTGGAATGAAAGAGACAAAAGGGAATGTGAAAAAGACCAGACGAATGTCACTGGTGAAAGGAAAAGGTAAATTAACTGATGCCACCATTCAAAAGTTAGCATCTTACTTCACCAAAGCCATCAGGGATAACGTCAACACAGACTGGAAACGAATGAGGGATGCCTGTCTCTCCGGACTGTTTCATACAACATCGACTGATGTGAAGCCAATGCACATGCATTGCCCTAAAGGGAAAGAGTCTTGGTGTTTTTACCAGCAAGACATTGCAAATCAAAAGACCCCAAGATCACACACGACGATGAAGGTACATTTCCAGCTACCAAGTATCCATATGACTGAAGTCCTGAAGATATACTACAATCTTGTATCAGAGGACAACATGACTAAGTGTCTGAAGGGGAAGACTCAGAATCCAAACGAGTCTCTACACCACCGACTTTGGAAACTCGCTCCCAAAGACCAGTTTGTCAGTCGTGTAATGGTAGAATTCGCCATGGCAATGACAGCTGTCAACTATAATGCTGGGTATGTGATGGGATCTCTGACCAATCTCCTAGGTCTACCACAGAGTGACATACGGGACTGGTACTTTCATAAGAAGGACAAGGAGATGCAGAAGCCCACGAGACGCACCACCAACCACCAAGAAAGGCCCCTGAGGGAGCTGACCCCGGCTATGGCGCAGGTGCCTACTAGAGCCACTGCAGTGCCACCTTGACGACCCATATTTCTGACCAATATATTAGGTTAGTATGTTTTAGTGTCATATTGTGATATTACTTCATAAATATTTGTACATATAAAACTGGTGGCAAATATATCAATTTTTTTTTTTTTCCTTAAATTTTTTTTTTTTTTTTTAATAATTTTTTTTTTTATTATTTTTCAGGCGATCTGCATGGAACTTGCACACCTTATTGAACCCATGCCTATCTACAGGGGTGCAAATTTTGAATGATATTGGTCACATCAACCTCAGCTAAAGGTGGCTGAACTTTGAACTTTGTTTGTGCAGGTAAATATTTTACAATTTTATCTGATTGCACACGCTTTATTTATTATTCAATTTACATGAAACTTGCACATTATATGTAGAGTTTATGCCTCTAAAAAATAGTGGTGGCTTTTCTTTCTACGTAGATTTATTGATTTATAAAAATTTATACCATCATATTGTTGCATACGAATTTTGGGAAATTTAGAAAATCTGTATTATTGCACTAAATACATCTGGGATAAAAATCTATCAGCTAAATCTTTATTATATAGTAAGGTCATAGCTAAGTGTCATAGAAATGATTTCGGTTCATAATTGTGGACTGTGGAATGATTTGAACATTGTTGAAGAATTGTCTAAAAAAAACTTTTTTTTTTTTTTTCTCCCTCTCTATTTAGGCTGCGATGCTGAAACTTGGCCCAGTTGCAGGCACCTTCACATGTATCAGGATAATAAATTTGAATGCCCTACAACAACTTTCATTTTCCAAACTGTGAGTCCCCTATTTATGGGACTTGATGATTTCTTCAGATGTATCAGAGTTGCTTGCAACAGGAATGGACTACTTGTAGCGCAAAAAGTACTGATGAAAATCTGAAAGTCACTATAGGACTATTGATATCTTCTGGGTTCTCTAACCATAGAAACTTAGTGAAGTCTCTATCTTCTTCCTGCAAGCCGACTCTTGAAAGGCCTTACTTAATCTGCTGAATATGCATATTTATTAAGTCTAAACTTCAACAGTATGTCATACAATTTCTGAGTTAGACTTGGACCTGTTTGCAAACAATCATTTAGACTGGTTCCTTGGGGTCCAGATTTAGAGCTACAGTTAAAACTATCCGTAAAGGAGTTGTTTTTGATTCTCTCATTACAGCCATGTGTGGTAAAAAATGGCCTGTTTGCTTATTGTCGTGTTTCACGACTTCTATGAATTTATTCTTGAATTGTTGAGCTATAATCTCATGATAGAGTTTTAAATGCTCAGGCCTTTTTCTTAGCTTTGCTAATTGAGATTTAAATTGACTATAAGCCATGTGATAATTGGTAGGTAAGGTTTTATGGTTGATTTTCCATGGTAGCCTTACCCAGTACTGTCCATCATGATACTGTACAGTTTCTAAGTACTGATTGTATGCACAGACATCATCAGGACTTGGTTGATCAGGAATTATTCCTATAGCATCAAGTTCCCACAATTGATGTACAGATTCCAATCCATCATCAATCATGTGGGGGATTTTAAGGGGTGATTGATCTTTGCCTAGTCAGGCCATGATTACAGTTTCTGTATGATGTGATTTTTCAGGAGTTGAAGGTTCAAGATCTAGTATAGGTCCTGTCAACAATATGCCTCCTGCTGATTTGAGTATTTTCATACCCATACATTCTTCTGACAGAATGAATTGATGATAATAGTCAGCTCCAATCAGGATTCCGATATCTCCTATGTAATCAGAATCGAGCCGAGGATCTGCTAATTGAATTCCTTTTTCTTTTAGGAATTTAATTGTGGCTGCCAGACCAGTCACTTCCATTTCAGTAGGAATTTTATCAACTACTATGGCTTCGACTGTCCTTTGGGATGTACCCAGGCAGACCATGAGTTGTACTACCGGAAAGGTTCTATGACCTGAACTGGTAAAAAACCCTGATATGGATGTAGATACTTGCTTTGAAGATTTAAGTTGTAAATCTTCTGCCATCTTTTTACTGATGAAGGTTTTCTGTGACCCTTGATCAAAAAAGCCTCTAGTTTGAATACAAATTCCTTCATTACACAGTTCCAGCTGTGCAGTAGGCAATATGGCAGTTTTAACAATTTCTGTATCTGAGGCATTGACATTACTCATTACTGTACAGAATTGTACTGCTGTTGTGGTATCATCTTTTGGCTTTGCCTGAGATGAAGATTGATTATTGGAAGCAAGTGATCTGGATTGAGTGTTGATATCACCACAGAGTGCTGTGTGATGTACACTTTTATTACAATATTGGCAGTTCTGCAATTGAGTGTTACACTCACTTGTATCGTGCTTCCGTAGACAACGGATGCACCTGTTCAGAGATTTCAGTCGATCGATTCGACTGGCACGGCCTTCATAAACTGTGCATTGATAAATGCTATGTGCTTCTTGACAGAATAAGCATCTTGGGGCACTTGCTGCTCCTTTTGTCTTATCTGTCTTGGGAGCTCGATTTCCTACAGTTCTGTTAACTGTGGGAGATATAGCATAAGAGCCAACATTACTCTTTTTCCACTTTGCAGAAGAGGAGTTTTGTTGCCTTGATTTTGGACTGCCAGTTTGGACATTTTTGTTTTTGTCCGTGGATTCACTTTTAGTGATTTTTTCTTGAGATCTAAGTTTTCCTCGGCTTCGTAATCTTTGTACGTAAGCTCGAAGTCCATCAAAGATTTGGCTTTGTGATAAGATGTGGTTACAAGTATGTAACATTCGTAGGTAAGTAATTACATGCAAGTAGGTCATACAAGCATGTAACACTTGTACTCCTCCAAGGATTTCCTTAAAGGATGAATTGTATCTGTAATAATGTGTATCTACATTATTCATGATGTGATGAAGCATTTTGCTTTTTCTTTTCTCGGCTTTGCCTTTTCTATTAAGTAAGTCTCTTTGAGACGCTTGATTGCCTTCAGATTTTCTGAGGCTGCTTTCACTCCAGTGAAAGCATGAGATTAGGTGATCAAGACTATATTCTTGGATTAAGATAGTTATCTTAGATGGATGATAATATTTGTATTGACATTGTCAATGGGCTGTTAGCCTTTCAGATTGTAGATTAGTGATGAGGGGCTGTTTAGCCATTCAGATTGTGGATTAGTGATGAGGGGCTGTTTAGCCATTCAGATTGTGATGTGAGATTAAGATTGGTCTTAATCCCCAATGGTAGACTATTGTAGCCAAGTGATGATGACATTTGTCTATCACCTGATTTAAATGGTCTGTAGGCTGTAGATTCAAGTGATTTTTTAGACACTTTGTGTCCTTTTCTTTTTCAGTTGCTGGTGGAATACTGTTAGTCATTTTGACCTTTTCCGAGTTTCGGAGATTCCGAGATATTTTCTTTTTTCTGATAAATATGTGTGATGTTAATGAGTTTTGATAAATGAGCTTTCCTGTCTACTTAGGTAATGATTCCAAAGATCGTCCTTCATTTCCTCCCTGGAATCTGGTTGTAGCAGGTGTTCAATTATCAAAAGTACTGTGATAATTTGATTTGTGACCCGAATGCACCAAGTTGGTAAATCCTGTAATAATTTTTTAAAAATAGTAAATGTCACTATTTTTGCAAAGTTATTACAAGATCTGTTACCCTAATAGTTGCTTGATAAAATACAGTAGAATGCCTACTGGTTTTACCTGTAATAGGGTTTGATATAGTTGATTATGGATACAGTAATGAAATGCTCATACAGTGATAAAAATTCTTTTTTAAAGAATATTATGTAATGAGCAGCACTGAAAATCAGTTGATTAGAGATAATGTTAGATAATACACTTAAATATGTATGTATGTTACCACAAGTGAGGTAGATAATAGTATATATGATTAATATGCAGTTGTCTTTGACACTGATAGATTAAGTACTGTGGTTTCTTAACACAGCACAATTAATATATGAATGCTTACTTGTTAATGGATATGGTGGCTTAAGCCACTGCAAACAATTTGTTTACTTAGATATATAGCTATGATAAATATTGGCTGATAGCTAGGTTAGGCTAGAATATGTAAAAATTATTCCAATGCAAAATCAAGAAGTTTCTTATGTATTTGCTGGAATAATATAGTCTAGTTTATAGACTATCTAGGTTCAAAGGACCAATAATTATCTAGTTTCTAGACTATCTAGGTTCGAAGGACCAAAAATGTGGGAAAAACCTGCTGTGATTGATATAAGAGGAGACTACCAGAGACTTGTACTGAACTAAATTAAAAAATTACTGTATGCAAATTAATTCAACTAAAATCTCTAGCAAGGGTCGTAAATCCTAGCTCCTCTTTTCCTAATGACAGATAATGGGCTGTAAGGGGCAGGTGGGGTGAGTGAATTAGTTGATAGGTTGATTGCAGTTCCACGTCCACCTGCCAACAGGTATCTCACATCAGCTTGTATTTTATACAAGGATAAGATTTTATAATTCAGTTATATAACTGAACACTGGCTCTGTTTAAATCAGAGATTTAAACATACACAGTCTAGCCTAGCACCTTAGCAATTAACAGCCAATACACTTATACTTTAAACAATACAACACTTTAAATTGTAAATTGTAAAGTATGATAAATGACCTAAATATGGTCTGAGTACTGTTACTGAGTACTAAAATTATATTCAATTAAATGAACTTATATGATTACTTAAAAAATAACTAAGCAAGCAATTGATAACTTAATTAATATATTCAAGTATATGCAATGTATATGATCAATGTATATGATTCAATACAGTCAGCTTGTTGAATCTCTTCCTACACTCTGGACACTCATGAGTATTTGTTTACTTATTGTGACAATCTTTTCTGACACTGGACACTCATGAGGTTCAGAGCTTGGATAAGATTCTGCTGTACCACAATATTAATAATAAACTCACAGAAATATGAGGCGTTGCCTCGCCTTTTTACCGAAAGACAGATTTATAGAATATTAAAGTCACAAGCATACAATTGGCCAATTATATACCAAAATAACATTCAATATACTTCTCTGTCAGTCGGGTGCCTTTCTGACAAGTGTGCCAGACTGAATAAACTCTCTTGGCGAGTTTAGGCACGATATTTTATAAAACAGCGTTGCTGTATGATGTACGAGTAGCGTTGCTACGGATATAGGACTGCGTTGCAGAAGATAACAATGAAGATTAGGGATGAAGGTGGAGACCGCGTCACTAAATGCTCCACTTCACTCTTATTTTACATAAATGTTCTAGGATTTTCCTTGTTGATATATTGTCCAGGTACTCCCCCAGTTCTAGAGAGTGTTCACTGGTGATAATGATATTAGATAAGGTGTCCTCAGCCAAAAATGTTCGCTAAGGGACCGTCACGTGTACACTGTTGTGTAAACATACGCGTTCTGCCCTCGGGCTGTGGTGGGCGCTTCTCTCCCGAGATGCCACCCCCATCCCCCTTGCAAGGGGTAGCTATGAATGAATATTGATTGATTATTTTTACAGTCTAGACTTATGATTGAGATAAGATGTGATTATAATAAAATTAGATATAGGATTTAAAGATTATAAGTAGTACTTGATAATACCACTGACTCTTAATAAGGATTCGATTTTATCTCTACCGGATACTACGTCATGTTCCAATAAATTTTTAATTAACAAATCCTTCTAGAAGCTTCTGGATCCTTGAAAGAACATGCACTAAGTCACGTAGGCATCTATAGGGCCCTATGGCGTACGTGATCATAGTGGCATCATCTAGGATCAAGCTATATATAATGAATCTATTGTGATTCTGATATGATTCTGATATGATATAGATTTGATATAGATATGATATAGATATGATATAGATATGATTTGATATGATATTGATATGATATAGAAATAATACATTTCTTAGATGATTATTAGATATGGTGGGTAAAAATTTCCCACAACAACAAGGGTATTAAAGGCAGTGATGTTTACTTTGATACACTGGAGAGGGGTTTGATCTGAACTAATTTGATGAACATTGAACTACTGTGGAGGTCATCAGTTGAAACTCGGTTAATGTCTTGATTTATTTTACTACGATAGAAATATAGTGATCTTAAATTTCTGGGGAAATGGTCTGATAATAAAGAACATGTACAAATGAGCTAAAGCAGTGGACGTGAGCTAGAGTTTGGTAACTGTTTGGAACTATTTTACTACGTCTGAAAATACCACAGTTACAAATTTCAGGGAAAATTAGTCTGTTACTAAAGAACTTGTACAAATGAATTAAGGTGGGGGACATGAGCTGGAGCTCGGTAACTGACTTTATCTTATTTACTGTGTCTGTTATACAGAGGGTATAAGTTTCAGGGAAATTGAATAGGTATTAACGAAGATATGAGAGGGAATATAGGCTGAGGACAGGAGCTATAACTCGGTAATTGTTCGGATCTTATTTACTACGTCTGAAATATGACGGTTTAAAATTACAGGGGGATTGGACTGTTAGTAAAGATGTTATGAGAGGGAACAAAGGCTGAGGACAGGAGCTAGAGCTTGGTATTTGTTTGGATCTTATTTACTGTGTCTGATATACAGAGGGTAAAAATTTCAGGGAATTTGATTAGGTAATAATGAAGATACGAGAGAGAACTAAGGCGGAGGACAAGAGCTAGAGTTTGGTAACTGTGATATCTTTACTTCCTCAGTTAGAAGTATGGTGGGTTTAAATTTCATGAAATTTAGTGGGTTATTAACGAAGATGTGCGATGGAACTAAGGTGGAGGACAAGAGCTGGAGCTCAGTAACTAAATTACTGTATTGTACTACGATTGAAATATGGCTATTTAAAATTTTAGGGAATTGGACTGATAGTAAAGAAGTTACGGGGATAAACTATGGCGTGGACAGGAGCTAGAACTTGCTTACTAACACGATTTATTTGCGTAAAACTGACTAGTTTAATGAAAATGAATAAACATTACGAGGTCTAAATAGCTGTACGGATTTATGAACTAAGACACACCTGGTATAGAGAGAGAGAGAGAGAGGGGAGGGCGGTACAGATATTACGGAGAAACATGCTAAGATAGATAAGATTACGGATGTGACTTGGTAAGATTACGGAGTGACTTGCCCCAGGGCGTCTGGCAGCTGACTGGAGTGAGGTCAACACAGGTGTCGCAGGGGTAGGGAGGGAAGGGGAGGGTGGGTGTGTGAGGTAAGATGACTCGCGGGCGGGAGGAAGGGGGGAGGGAGGGGTGTGATGTGGGGAGCAGGAGATGTAGGGGAGAGGGGGATGGCTAGGTAATGATTCAGAGCCATATACTAGTTTCTAAGTATACGGCCTAATATAGATTTATTATAGGTAAGAACTCTGAAAAAAATGAATTTTCCCTATAAGAACTTTAACAAACTTCTAAGATCTCAGAAATTATTTTCCTCTAAAAACCTTTAAGAGAATATTGTCCCTTTTCCAAGTTTGTTGAATCCGGTGGGCGTAAAGGAACTTTTGCCTGAAAAAAAGGGCCCATACGCCCTGGATAATATCGACCCTTTTTCCCGAGAAAAAAAAGGGCGTATACAGCCCTGGGTAATATCGAGCCCTTTTTCCAGAAACAAAAGGGCCCATACGGCCCTGGGTAATATCGAGCCTTTTTCCCGAGAAAAAAAAAGGCCCATACGCTGCCATCCTACTACTGTTAGTTAGTCACTAGTTGGACCTTGTGGGGTGGTGGGTGTTGGAGACCAATAAAGCCTAACATGTATAAAGTGCCTGTCTCCGACTCAATGATGTTACATGTATTGACTAAATGAAGCCTAAGAGAGCATATCCAAGGCCTAAGATGAGTCATTTGTCAGCAGGAGCAGCAACTTGTCGAGATCAATGGCAGCGCGGTATCCCAACATTTCTATCTTGGGAGAACAGTAGTAGTCCATTTGTTGTTGGTTGGTTTGACAAAATAGTTGCAATAAGTACTGTCATTATGGGGAGATTGGCTGCTATGTGTGCGTATCTTCCACTTGCCTGCCTGCCTGCCTGTCTGCCCGCCCGCCGCAGTTACCATTATCTTGACTCACTCACTCACTCACTAACATGTGATTAGTTACTACTTGTATGCTTGCAAACGGCCATTACCTACCTTGTTCCCTTGAGAACACTGCGTCTCGTCCCATCCATCAGCCAGGTTAAGCACCGTTGACTTTTGGTTAGTACGTTGGGGGATGATGACCTGCCGGGAACACCAACTGCTGCTGATGGTATACGTATTTGGCAGTCTCCGTGGGTCAGAGTGAGTGTGAGTGTGTGTGCGTGTACTCACCTAATTGTGCTTGCGGGGGTTGAGCTTTGGCTCTTTGGTCCCGCCTCTCAACTGTCAATCAACTGGTGTACAGATTCCTGAGCCTACTGGGCTCTATCATATCTACATTTGAAACTGTGTATGGAGTCAGCCTCCACACACATCACTTCCTAGTGCATTCCATTTACTAACTACTCTGACACTGAAAAAGTTCTTTCTAATGTCTCTGTGGCTCATTTGGGTACTCAGCTTCCACCTGTGTCCCTTGTTCGCGCCCCTCCAGTGTTGAATAGTTCATCCTTGTTTACCCGGTCCCTGAGGATTTTGTAGGTTGTGATCATGTCCCCCCTTACTCTTCTGTCTTCCAGTGTCGTAAGTTGCATTTCCCGCAGCCTTTCCTCATAACTCATGCCTCTTTGTTCTGGGACTAGTCTAGTAGCATACCTTTGGACTTTTTCCAGCTTCGTCTTGTGCTTGACAAGGTACGGGCTCCATGCTGGGGCCGCGTACTCCAGGATTGGTCTTACATATGTGGTGTACAAGATTCTGAATGATTCCTTACACAGGTTCCTGAACGCCGTTCTGATGTTAGCCAGCCTCGCATATGCCGCAGACGTTATTCTCTTTATGTGGGCTTCAGGAGACAGGTTTGGTGTGATATCACTCCTAGATCTTTCTCTCTGTCTGTTTCATTAGTACTTCATCACCTATTCTGTATCCTGTGTCTGGCCTCCTGTTTCCACTGCCTAGTTTCATTACTTTGCATTTACTTGGGTTGAACTTCAACAGCCATTTGTTGGACCATTCACTCAGTCTATCTAGGTCATCTTGTAGCCTCCTACTATCATCCTCTGTTTCAATCCTCCTCATAATTTTTGCATCGTCGGCAAACATTGAGAGGAACGAATCTATACCCTCTGGGAGATCATTTACATATACCAGAAACAGTATAGGTCCAAGGACTGACCCCTGCGGGACTCCACTTGTAACGTCTCGCCAATCTGAGACTTCACCCCTCACACAGACTCGTTGTCTCCTGTTGCTTAGGTACTCCTCTATCCACCGGAGTACCTTCCCTTTCACTCCAGCCTGCATCTCCAACTTTCGCACTAGCCTCTTGTGTGGCACTGTATCAAAGGCTTTTTGACAATCCAAAAATATGCAGTCTGCCCACCCTTCTCTTTCTTGCCTTATTTTTGTTGCCTGGTCGTAGAATTCAAGTACCCTGTGAGGCAGGACCTGCCATCCCTGAACCCATGTTGATGCTGTGTTACAAAGTTCCTTCGCTCCAGATGCTCCACTAGTTTTTTTCGCACAATCTTCTCCATCAGCTTGCATGGTATGCAGGTTAGGGACACTGGCCTGTAGTTCAGTGCCTCCTGTCTATCCCTTTCTTGTATAGCGGGACTACTTAGCTGCTTTCCAAATATCTGGCAGTTCCCCTGTTGCCAGTGATTTGTTATACACTATGGAGAGTGGTAGGCACAGTTCTCTTGCTCCTTCCTTTAGAACCCATGGGGAGATTCCATCTGGGCCTATAGCCTTGTCACATCCACTCTAGTAACACTTTCC
>WNGS01162461.1:36749-62276 GCA_020271785.1 Procambarus virginalis | reverse complement strand
TTTACCAAACTCTAGCTCTTATCCTCCGCCTTAGTTCTCTCTCGTATCTTGGTTATTACCTAATCAAATTCCCTGAAATTTTTACCTTCTGTATATCAGACACAGTAAATAAGATCAAATTAGTTTACTGAGCTCCATCTCTGTCTCAGCCTTAGATGTATCCCCTTAACTTCTTTACTATCAGTCCAATCCCCCTAAAATTTTATTCCATCTTATTTCAATCGTAGTACAATACAGTAATTTAGTTACCAAGCTCCAGCTCTCGTCCCCCACCCTACGTCCCTCACATGTCTTCGTTAATATTCTATCAATTCCCCTGAAATTTATATCCGCTGTAATTCAGATATAGTAAAATAGTTCCGAACAATTACCAAACTCTAGCTCACGTCCCCCACCTTAGTTCATTTGTACAAGTTCTTTATTATCAGACCAAATCCTCAGTTATTTAAGATCACTATATTTCTACGTAGTAAAATAAATCATGACATTAACCGAGTTTCAGCTCATGTCCTCCACCTTAGTTCATCTAATTAGTTCGGATCAAGGCCTTCTCCAGTCTATCAAGTTAGCAACATATCCATAATACCCTTTCCCTACATTACCTTCTCATCCACAACTTATCCAAACCTTCAATAATCATACTGTATTTGCATATTTCTCTACAAATTCCCTTCATGTTCTTCACATATTCATCACCTTCTTTACATGTTCTATGTATTCTTTGTCAATATTCATGTTCCTCTACAAGTTCATGTTCCTCACAAGATCACTTCGTTATCACCTACACTTACAAGTTTTCTACATTCTTTGTCATATTCTCTATGTTCTTCACAAGTTCATTGTTCAAGTTCTTTAGAAACAGACCAATTTTCCTGAAATTTAAAGTAGATATACTTCAAAGGTAGTAAAGCAAATCAAAACAGATAACGAGCTCCAACTCTCGTCCCCCCACCTTAGTTCTTTCTCGTATCTTCGTAAATAACCAATAAAATTTCCTTTAATTTATAACATAGTTGTTTCAGATGCAGTAAATAAAGTCAGTTTAGATGCCGAGTTTTCAACTCTTGTTCCTGCTTAGCTCATTTGCACAAGTTGTTTATTATCTGTCCAAATCATCCGAGATTTAAGATCTTAGATCATCAAACATAAATATATTCTATCAAGTCCATCTCCAGCCTAGCTCTTTACCAGAGTAATCGTCTAACCCCAACCTGTGTAATTATCTTTCACCCCCCTCCCACATTCCTCCATCTCATCCAAGTCTCATAAATTTAAGTGTAGCTGTTAATTTGCTTTCTTTCTCCGTTCATAGCATATTCTCCGTATATTCAGATCAGTACTTAGTTTTACATATTCTCTAGTTCGTTCCATTTTATTCAAGACTTAAACAACTATTACTATGCATCCTATCTTATCTTAACATGACTCATATATCATCCATCCATTACATGTCCCAGCATG
Organism: Procambarus virginalis; assembly: GCA_020271785.1. NCBI lineage: Eukaryota > Metazoa > Arthropoda > Malacostraca > Decapoda > Cambaridae > Procambarus > Procambarus virginalis. The sequence continues at coordinate 60,815 of WNGS01162461.1, read as the reverse complement.
TTCACCGCCCAACTCGATACTCTTTATAATTTACATGTTATAGCATGTTTTCCGCGCATCTTGGTACCAACGCTTACAATCTCTCTCAATCCTTTACATGTCTCAGCATGTTCGCCTCTCATCTCACAACGCTTTCTACTTTACAAGTTGTAGCATGTTTTCCGCACATCTTGATACTCCCACTTACAATCTCTGTCTCAATCCTTTACACGTCCCAGCATGTTCCCCTACCCAACTTTCAACCCTTTCTTACAATTTTCCTCCATCCAGCTTCTACATGTTCTTACCCATTCATTACAGTCCCCTACATATTCTCTATTGATCTTTGTACTAATTCTTAAACTAGTTGTTTCTGTCATTTTAGTAAGTAGATCTTCGTTAACAACAACAACAGTATCATTACTAATTCTCAATGAGTTACTACAGAGCTCCAAGGGGTTGTCATTGCCAGGGGGTGGTAATGGGGGACGAGCTCCCATGACCTATAAAATGCTCCTATATGGCATGCGTATCAAATAGCCTCTGACAACCAAGTCCAACTCCTGGCCTGCACGGGTGGCTTAGTCTTTAAGTCCGGCGGAACTGCTTTTACCGACAGGAGAAGGGGCGAGGGCGTGCCTCTGGCGCCTTAAAACCAGCTGCTCCGGGTAGATGGGACTCGATAGCCTTGGAAGGCAGTCCATCTAGGGGAAGGAAAACCCCAATTTTAAACCTCTGCTGCCTTGCGGCCATACCCCTTTTCTGGGAAAGGCTTCAGGAGTCAACCTCGAGGAAAAATCCGGAGTTGGAGCCCCTAAGGCAGTTCGTTGTTGACGTCGACCTCGTTCTGGCAGCTCCTGCGACGTTGCTGGAACCATGTGTATTGGCATTTGCCTTTCTGTTGGATAATTTCAGCAACGTGGAGAGGGGGGATTTGCTGCATGGGTAACAGCTCCTCCTCCATATCTACCTACCCAGGCTTTGCGCCCTGGAGAGGACACTCCAGCTTCGCCTCACAGCGTCGAACCAACACGGGAAGTGACAGTCTACCGGTTTTAAGTCTTCTGCTCGATTGGCGAAGAGTGTGACGCCAGGGGTTGCTTCTGACGGTGGGAGGGGTCATCGTGCCCCACTGGGCAGCTACCGCCCGCCTCAAGCTGGGCAAACCCCAGCCAATAAGGTGTTGCCTCGCCACGGTCCGTTAACCTCACTGGGTACGTGGGGTTTAGGGTGAAAACCGACAAGCGGCCCGACAACTTTGCACCAAGCAATATCATACCCAAAAAGAAAATATCAACTGCCCTAAAGCTGGGCACATGGAACGTCAGGACACTGACACCAGGTTTCTCTGACGACCTGCAAGAAATCAATGACGCCCGAAAAACAGCAATCATTGATAGGGAGCTGAGCAAACTGCAGATGGATATTGTTGCTCTCCAAGAGACCAGGCTCCCTGGATCAGGATCTGTGAGAGAGAGGACCTTCTCTTTCTTCTGGCAAGGAAAACCACCTGATGAGACCAGAGAACATGGTGTGGGATTTGCCGTCAGGAATACACTGTTGGGATACATTATGCCACCGATGGGGGAAACCGAACGAATTCTGTCTCTGCAACTGCACTCCCAAACAGGACCAGTCAATGTAATTAGTGCATATGCACCAACCCTGACTTCTCCAGCAGAGGCAAAGGAAAAATTCTACGATGACCTCAACAGAGTCATAGCAAAAATCCCTGTAAAGGAGCCACTGTTTATCCTCGGCGACTTCAACGCCAGAGTGGGTGCCGAGCACAACATTTGGCCCACTTGTCTGGGTAAATTCGGCATAGGGAGGATGAATGAGAACGGGCAACGTTTGCTAGAACTCTGCTGCCTTCATGGTCTCTGTGTCACCAACACGTTCTTTGGCACAAAGCCTCAACACCGAGTATCTTGGAGACACCCCAGATCCAAGCACTGGCACCAGCTTGACCTGATTCTTACCAGGCGTGCAAGTTTACCCAGTGTCAAGATTACGCGTAGCTACCAGAGTGCTGTCTGTGACACCGACCACTCCCTGGTCTGTAGCAGGGTCAAGATGCAACCAAAGAAGATTCATCACTCAAAAAGACGGGCAGACCTCGCATCGACACCACTAAGACCCGAAACCAGGACAAGGTGAAAGATTTTGCACGAGTGCTCGAGGAAGCTCTCCCTGGCCCAGCCGGGGTCACTGCCTGTAAAAGATGGGAGCACTTCAGAGACGCTGTGTTCAACGCTGCCATTTCCACCTTTGGCAAGAAGACCAGCAGGTCGGCTGACTGGTTCGAGGCTCACTCGGAAGAGATGACACCTGTCATTGAAGAGAAGAGAAACGCCTTGGCAGCCTACAAAGCCTGCCCAAGTCAGCGCAACTTACAGATCCTTCGGGCCATCCGCTGCAAAGTACAGCAGAGCGCCAGGCGATGTGCCAACAACTATTGGCTCCAGCTCTGCTCCCAGATACAGACTGCAGCGGATACAGGCAATGTAAGGGGAATGTATGACGGCATCAAGCAGGCCCTCGGCCCAATCCAGAGGAAGACCGCTCCTCTGAAATCTGCCACTGGCGAGGTGATTCAGGACCAGACACTGCAGCTGAAGCGCTGGGTCGAGCACTACTCTGAGCTATACGCCAGGGACAATGTGGTCACCGAAGACGCCCTGAGCGCCATTGAGTGTCTGCCTGTGCTAATGGAGCTCGACAGCGAACCGACCCTCGAAGAACTCAGTGATGCCCTAGACTCCCTTGCTCCTGGTAAAGCTCCTGGCAAAGATGGCATTCCTGCTGAGACCTTGAAGTGCTGCAGAGGTAGCCTGCTCATGGAGCTGCATGAAATTCTCTGTCTCTGCTGGGAAGAAGGAGAGGTGCCACAGGACATGAGGGATGCCAACATCGTCACGCTGTATAAGAATAAAGGTGACAGGGGCGACTGCAACAACTACCGTGGAATCTCCCTCCTCAGTACTGTCGGAAAGCTGTTTGCTCGAGTCGCATTGAAGAGGCTCCAAGTACTTGCAGAGAGAGTCTATCCAGAATCACAATGCGGATTCAGAGCTGACAGGTCCACAATCGACATGGTCTTTTCCCTCAGACAACTGCAGGAGAAATGCAGGGAACAGAAGCAGCCACTCTTCATAGCCTTCATAGATCTGACGAAGGCCTTCGACCTCGTCAGCAGGGATGGCCTGTTCAAGATCCTCCCCAAGATCGGATGCCCACCCAGGCTCCTCAGCATCATCAGATCTTTCCATGAGAACATGAGGGGCACCGTGGTCTTTGATGGACTAACATCAGACGCCTTTGACATCCGAAGTGGAGTAAAGCAGGGCTGCGTACTGGCTCCAACCCTATTCGGGATTTTCTTCGCAGTTATGCTGCGGCACGCCTTCGGATCTGTCACGGAAGGCATTTACCTCCGGACCAGGTCGGATGGAAAGCTCTTTAACCTCGCCAGGCTGAGAGCCAAGACGAAGGTTCGGCTGAGGTGTCTGCGCGACTTCCTTTTCGCCGACGACGCAGCAGTCACTGCCCACTCAGCCGAAGACCTCCAACGGCTCATGACCCGCTTCAGCGAGGCCTCTCAGGCTTTCGGACTCACCATCAGCCTGAAGAAAACACAAGTCATGGGACAAGGAGTGGACTCCCCACCTGACATCGGCATCTCCGATTCCAAACTGGAAGTCGTTCACGACTTCGTGTACCTGGGCTCCACAATCTCTGACTCCCTCTCTCTTGATACGGAGCTAAACAAACGCATCGGTAAGGCATCTACTACCATGTCGAGACTGACAAAGAGAGTGTGGGCCAACAATAGGCTGACTGAGTATACTAAGATTCAGGTTTACAGAGCCTGTGTCCTGAGCACTCTCCTTTATGGCAGTGAGTCTTGGACACTCCGCGCCCGTCAGGAAAGACAGCTGAATGCCTTCCACATGCGCTGCCTTCGACACATCTTGGACATCACCTGGCAGGACAAGGTGACAAACAACAACGTCTTGGGGAGAGCAAGAATCACCAGCATGTACACAATGCTGAAACAGAGACGAATGCGCTGGCTCGGGCACGTTGTGCGAATGGGCGACGGCAGGATCCCCAAGGATCTCCTGTATGGAGAGTTGATGCAGGGAAAGCGTCCAACAGGCAAGCCCCAGCTACGGTACAAAGACGTATGTAAGAGGGACCTGAAAGCCATGGACGTCGATCTTGCTATATGGGAGACACTGGCTGCAGACCGTTCAGCCTGGAGGCAGTCTGTTCAAAGAGGTCTCTCCAAGTTCGAGGAGTCACTTGCCAAGGAATCGGAGGCAAAGAGACAGAGAAGGAAAGCCAATAGCCAGGAAGACAGACCAGAATCGGACTTCGTTTGTGCTCGGTGTGGGATGGACTGCCACTCTCGGATTGGCCTCATCAGTCACACCAGACGCTGCACCAGGATTGACAACCAAGGCGCAACTCCATAGTCTCCCGAGACTGAAGGATGCCTACTACTACTACAGAGCATTTAGTAGTTATCCATTGTTTCAAACGAGGTCATTATAATCATTCTAAGACATCTTCGTACAATTAAAGATACTTGCCAATGCACTAGGTCATTACTTACAGTAGCATCATAAGGCATTCTTTTCGTAACTCAGTTTTATTAAACATACACCTTCAATATTCAAAGGTAACTTTTCAAGTGTGGCCTCTTTCCAACATGTTCTTAACTAAAGTAACCTTTCGCTTCGGTAAAATAGTCAAGGAAGCTTCTTTCAGAACTTTCTCATCAGTCATTATGTTTCGTCAAGTAAGAAAAAATAGTCAAAGATATCTATCATCGCTGTTCTTAACCGACATTTATACTTCGCAGAGCACTAATTGTCACTATCATCATATTTTTCATGTCTTTCCTCAACTAAATAGTCAAATGTAACTTCTTCAGCACTTTCGTAAGTAACAGTATACTTCATAGAATAAGAAAAAATAGTCAAAAGTCGCTCTTCAAGACATCANTTTTGTTATATATGTGCATTTACTCGTTTCAAGGGTCATTTCTCAAATGGTCATTTCTTGCAGATCAAGGGTTATTGTTAAAGTTCAGCAAGTTGGTCAAAGTTGTATTTAATATGTTTCTTATAATTGTTCATTCTTCCATCCATTAACCTAACCTCTTGTGATCTTATTGTAATTATTAGGTTTTATCATTTGGTCTTATTCCCCATCCCTTTAACCTAACCTCTTTACTCGTAGTGTATTCTTATGTTGGTTATCTTATGATCTCATTTCCCAACCCTTTAACCTAGCCTTTCAGATGTAGTTTTGTTTCTCCTTTTGTATATTTTACCCAAAAACCACCATCCCACTTAACCTTCTTCCTTCTTTTCTTTGTGTATCATACTGCTTCTCTCCTCCTTTTCTCTTTCTCTCCTTATTCTCTCTCTCTCGCTCACTCATTTGCTCCAATGTTCTTATTTTTCTCAAATTCGGGTCTCAATGCTCCCATGCTCTCACTCTAATTCACTTATTTTTTCTTTTCTCATATTCAAATCTCAATGCTCCAATGCTCACACTCTATCTCTTCTCTTTCTTCTTTGATCCCATGCTCTCACAATCTCATTCTCTCTTCTTGGTCCCATTCTCTTCCTCCCCATCTCTCTTACTCATTGCTCCTCCTTTCATGCTCTTACTCCCTTGCTCTCTTGTTTCCTCATATTCAAGTCTTAGTAGATCTGATTCTTTACTACTGTAATTTTATTATTACTAAGATAAAGAATGAACTCATATATGAAAACAAAGTAAAAGAAGGAAGGAAGGTTAAGTGGGATGGTGGGTTAAGGTAAAATATACAAAAAGGAGAAACAAAACTACATCTGAAAGGTTAGGAGAAGGATATATATATATATGTTTATATATTCAACAAATACGTCAAAACACAATAAACTACATTTGAAAGGTTAGGTTAAAGGGATGGGAAATAAGAACAAACGATAAGCAACATAAATAATACACTAAGATTAAAGAGGTGAGGTTAAGGGGAACGAATAAGAACATATGATAAAACCAAATAAATACACTAAGATTACAAGAGGTTAGGTTAATGGGTGGGAAATAAGAACATATGATAAAAACCTAATAAATACAACTTATGAGCAACTTGATGAACTTTAACAAATAGCACTTGATATGCAAAAATGTCCATTTGAGAAGTTAACTATTGAAACGAACAAATGAATATGAGACATTGATTGACGAAACACAAAAGACAAGCAGGAATAATTATGTAAGTTAGGTTATGCAAGTTAAGTTAGGTTAGGTTACGCAGGTTAAGTTAGGTTAGGTTAGGTTATGCAAGCTAAGTTATGTTAAGCTAAGTTAGGTAAGGTTAGGATTGGTTATGCAAGTTAGGTTAGGTTAGGTTACATTAAGTTGGGATAGGTTGGGTTAAGTTAGGATAGGTAAAGTTAGGTTAGGTTAGGTTAGGATAGTTAAGTTAGGTTATGTAAGTTAGGTTAGGTTAGGTTATGCAAGTTAAGTTAGGTTAGGTTATGCAAGTTAAGTTATGCAAGCTAAGTTAGGTTAGGTTATGTTAGGTTAGGTTAGGTTAGGTAAGTTAGGTTAGGTTAGGGTAAGCTAAGTTAGGTTTAGGAATGTTATGTTAGGTAAGTAACATTGGGCAGGGAGGATAGGTTAGGTAGGTTTAAGCTGTGTTGTACAGAGAACAGTTTAAAGGTAATGTGTCTAAGGAAATATATTTTAACAGAATTGCAGGTTTGATATGAAAAGCTGAACTAGTTACATTTTTGGAGAGAAATTTTATGACTGAAGATGTCTTGAGAACAACATTGATGTCTTAAAGTATAACTTGTTGGAAGAAGGAGAGTTTCTTTGATGAACGAAGTGACTTAGAGAATAACTTTTGATGAACGAAGGGGAGTTAGAGATTACCTTTGACGACTCTAAGATAAACTTTGATGAATGAAAGTGAGTTAGAGATTACCTTTGATGACATTGAAAATAGCTTTGATGACTCTGAGAATAACTTTGATGACTTTGAGAATGACTTTTGAGATCATGAGTAGTATTGTTTGTTAGCTCGGAGAAAACTTTTGTGGACGTGAGAATATCTTTAGATAACTCTGAGAATAACTTTGATGTCTTTGAAAACTACTTTTGATGAACGAGAGTGAGTTAGAGATTACCTTTGACGACTCTGAGATTAACTTTGACGAATGAAAGTGACTTAGAGATTACCTTTGATGACACTAATAACTTTTGCTGGCTCTGAGAATAACTTTTGTTAGCTCAGCGATTAACTTTGACGACATAGAGATTAACTTTGATGACTTAGAGATTAACTTTGAGGACATGAGAGTACATTTTGATGTCTCTGAAAATAACTTTATAAATAAAGATGTTTTGGAAAGTTTCTCTGATGAGCGAATGTGACTTAGAGATTAACTTTGATGACTTTGAGAACAACTTTGAAGACTTAGAGAACAACTTTGATGAACGAAGATGTCTTAGAAAGCTTCTCCGATGAACGAAAGGTTAGTTAGAGAATAACATTTGATGACTGAGATTAACTTTTGATGACAGAGATTAATTTTAATGTCACTGGGAATAACTTTTATGACTTAGAGATTAACTTTAATGAACGAAGATGTCTTGGAAAGTTTCTCTGACGACTGAGATTAACTTTTTGATAACTCTGAGAATAACTTTTGTTGACTCTGAGAAAGACTTTGATGTCTCTGAGAATATATTTGATGACTTTGAGATTATCTTTGAGGACATGAAAGTACCTTTTGATGACTGAGATTAACTTTTGATAGCTCTGACAATAACTTTGGTAGCTCTGGGAATAACTTTCGGTGACATAGAGAATAACTTTGATGTCTCTGAGAATAACTTTTATGGATGAAGATGTCTGAGAATAACTTTTGATAGCTCTGAGATTCACTTTTGTGGGCATGAGAAGTATTTTGTTTGTGTCTTTGATGTATTGAAGAGTAGTTTTGATGTCTCGAAGATATCTTACAGAACAACTGTGATAACCAAGATTAAATCTTGAGTACATGAAAATACCTTCTTGATGACTTCGAGAATAATTTTGATAGCTCTGAGAATAACTTTTATGCCTTAGATATTAACTTTAGAAGTCTTTGAGAATAACTTTAATGAACGAAGATGCCTTAGAAAGTTTCTCTGATGAAGGAAATTTTACTTAGAGAATAACATTTGATGACTGAGATTAACTTTTTGATGACTCTGAGAATAACTTTGAGGATGCGAGTAACTTTTTGGAATGTTTGAGAGTGTCTTTGATATCTCGAAGAGTGTCCTTGATGTCTCGAAGAGAGACTTTGACTATTTTGCTTATTCTATGAAGTATACTGTTACTTACGAAAGTGCTGAAAGAAGTTACATTTGACTATTTTAGTTGAGGAACGACATGAAAAATATGATGATAGTGACTATTTTAGTGCTCTACGAAGTATAAATGTCGATTAAGAACAGCGATGATAGATATCTTTGGTTATTTTTTCTTACTTGACGAAACATAATGACTGATGAGAAAGTGCTGAAAGAAGTTTCCTTGACTATTTTTACCGAAGCGAAAGGTTACTTTAGTTAATAAGAACATTGTTGGAAAGAGGCTGCACATGACTATTTTCTGTTGAGAGAAGTGATATTTCAGTTAAGAAATGACAAGCAAACATGAAGAAAGTGACTTTTTCTTACTCCTTGAAGTATACGGTTATTTACAAAAGTGCTGGATGAAGATACATTTGACTATTTTCTTACTTAGAGACACATAATTTTAGTTAGGAACAGTGATGAAAAAGTTACATTTGACTATTTTTTTAGGGAAGTGAAAGGATACTTTAGTTAAGAACAGTGTTGGAAAGAGGCCACACTTGACTATTTTCAGTTGAGAGAAGTGATATTTCAGTTAAGAAATGACAGGGAAACATGATGAAAGTAACTATTTTTAGCTGACTGGCGAATACTTTAGTTCAGAAATGATGGAAGTGATTAATTTTAGTTGATTGACGATGGATAAAGGTAGTTATGAACAGTGTAGGAAAGTTTCCTTTGACAGTTTTTTGCTAAGAGAAAGGTTATTTTAGTTAAGAACGGTGTTGAACGAGGCTAATCCTGACTATTTTTAGTTGATTGACAAGTAATTTTTTAGTTCAGAAATGACGAAAGTGATTATGTTTTAATTGATTGGTGAAAGATTTTTAGTTAAGGAACGTTAAATAACATGAAAGGGAATGAACACAGAGAACATATGGGGAACATGGCAAAGAACAAACGTAAGAAAAGTTGATGAATACAATGAACATGCTGGGAATATGAACTTACAGAGAACATGAAAACATGATAAGGAGAATAGGGAATACAAAGAATGAACAATGAACTTGTGAAGAAAATAGAGAATATGACAAAGAATGTATAAAACTTGTAAGTGTAGGTGATAAACGAAGTGATCTTGTGAGGAACATGAACTTGTAGAGGAACATGAATATTGAGTATAAAAGTTGTACAAAGAACATATGAAGTACATGAAAACATGACAAAGAATACAATGAACATACAAGGAAAATGATAGAGAGCATGTAAGAAAAGCTGATGAACACAGTGAACAAGCGGGGAACATGATAATGAACGTAGGGAATACGAAGAATGAACACTGATTATGTGAAGAACATGAAGGGAATTTGTAGAGAAATATACAAATACAGTATGATTATTGAAGGTTTGGATAAGTTGGGGATGAGAAGGTAATGTAGGGAAAGGGTAATAATGGATATGTTACTAACTTTGATAGACTGGAGAAGGCCTTGATCCGAACTAATTAGATGAAATAAGGTGGAGGACATGAGCTGAAACTCTGTTAATGTCTTGATTTATTTTACTACGTTAGACATATAGTGATCTTAAATTTCAGGTAAATTGCTCTGATAATAAAGAACATGTACAAATGAGCTAAGGCAGTGGACGGGAGCTGGAGCTCGTTAAACTAAATTATTGTATTTTATTATGTCTGAAAATACCGCAGTTACAAATTTCAGGAACTTAGTCTGTTACTAACGAACTTGTACAAAAGAACTAAGGTGAGGGACATGAGCTGGCGCTCGGCAACAGACTTGATCTTATTTACTGTATCTGATATACAGAGGGTATAAGTTTCAGGGAAATTGAATAGGTAATAACGAAGATACGAGAGGGAACAAAGGCTGAGGACAGGAGCTATAACTCCGTAATTGTTCGGATTTATTTACTACGTCTGAAATATGACTGTTTAAAATTTAAGGGGGATTGGACTGTTAGTAAAGATGTTATGTGAGTGGGTTAAGGCGGGAACAGGAGCTAGAACTTGGTATTTGTTCGAATCTTATTTACTACATCGGAAATATGACTGTTTAAAATTAGGCTAAAATTGGGCTATTAGTAGCGAAAATGTGGTCTCTAACAAATTTTGATCTTGAATTGGACTCGATTAATTTGGATCATGAACTGGACTCTGACGAATTTTTGGCCTATACTGGACTCTGACTAATTTTGGGTAAAAAATGGACTCTGACGAATTTTGCTCTCAGAGTGGACTCTGAATAATTTCTGTTCCAAACTGGACTCTGGTGAAATTTGAGCTTAAACTGAACTCTGACGAATTTCTGTGGTTAATTGGACTCTGTTAATTTCAGGGTAAAACTTGACTCTGATTATTTTCAGGCCTAAACTGTACTCTGATGAAATTCTGTCTAAAACTGGATTCTGTTTATTTCAGGCATAAACTAAACTCTGAATATTTTCGGGCACAAACTGAACTCTGATGAAATTTGAGCTTAAACTGGTCTCTGAATAATTTCTGTCTATAACTGGACTCTGTTCAATTTTGGTCTTTTCACAGGTGAAACAGCCGTAAATGATTATAAAACTTAAATTCACGACTTAGATGTCTGTTTTCCTTAACAAAACGCCAAAGACAATATTCTCTGAAAATGGTCTTTGAAAAATACAAGGTGTTGAAATCTGGCAAAATATGTCCGTAGAGTTCACATGGAAATGCTGTGTCTTAAAGGGGATTTTTTCCTGAATTTTTCTTTAAGATTTTCCTACTTATTTTCCTCATAAGAACACTTAACGAACTTCTAAAATCTCAGAAATTATTTTCCTCATAAGAATTCACTAATTCTAAGTCTGTGAATGGCCAATTTTACCTGAAAACCCCTACAGTACACACGCGAATTTGAATTTCTCCCATAAGAAATCTTAACAAACTTGTATGACACTATTTCCATCATAAGAACACTTAACAAACTTCTATCATCTCAGAAATTATTTTCTCATAAGAATTCCCTAATTCCAATTTCTGTGACTGCCCAATTTTACCTGAAACCCCTGACGCTCCACACGTGATTTTCCAAAAAAAACAAAAATCACGTGTGGAGCGTCATCCCTACTACTCCTAACCTAACCTAACCTAACCAAACTTTTTTGGTTACCTAACGTAACCTAACCTATAAAGATAGGTTAGGTTAGGTTAAGTAGGGTTGGTTAGGTTCCGTCATATAACTACGTTAATTTTAACTCCAATAAAAAAAATTGACTTCATACATAATGAAATAGATAGCTTTATCATTTCATAAGAAAAAAATTAGAGAAAATATATTAATTCATGAAAACTTAGCTTATTAGGCAAATCGGGCCTTGCATGTTAGGCCGAGTACGATGTTCTGGCTACTAGGTACGACATATATATATATGTCGTACCTAGTAGCCAGAACGCAAGGCAACGGCCTTGCATAGTAGGCTGAGAAGTGCGTTCTGGCTACTAGGTACGACATATATATATATATATATATATATATATATATATATATATATATATATATATATATATATATATATATATATATATATATATATATATATAAATATATATATATATATATATATATATATATATATATATATATATATATATATTATATATATATATATATATATATATATATATATATATATATATATATATATATATATATATATATATATATATATATATATATGTCGTACCTAGTAGCCAGAACGCACTTCTCAGCCAACTATGCAAGGCCCGATTTGCCTAATAAGCCAAGTTTTCATGAATTAATATATTTTCTCAAAATTTTTTCCTATGAAATGATAAAGCTACCCATTTCATTATATATGAGGTCAATTTTTTTTTATTGGAGTTAAAATTAACGTTGATATATGACCGAACCTAACCAACCATACCTAACCTAACCTAACCTATCTTTATAGGTTAGGTTAGGTTAGGTAGCCGAAAAAGTTAGGTTAGGTTAGGTTAGGTAGGTTAGGTAGTCGAAAAATAATTAATTCATGAAAACTTGGCTTATTAGGCAAATCGGGCCTTGCATAGTAGGCTGAGAAGTGCGTTCTAGCTACTAGGTACGACATATATATATATATATATATATATATATATATATATATATATATATATATATATATATATATATATATATATATATATATATATATATATATATATATATATATATATATATATATATATATATATATATATATATATATATATATATATATATATATATATATATATATATATATATATATATATATATATATATATATATATATATATATATATATATATATATATATATATATATATATATATATATATATATATATATATATGAACGAAAACTCACACCCCAGAAGTGACTCGAACACATACTCCCAGGAGCAACGCAACTGGTATGTACAGGGACGCCTTAAACTGCTTGACCTTTACGACCGGACAAAAGGAAGTGATAGCCTGAGCTATATGAACCACTTCCCCGCCGGCACTTGCCTATATACTGAGTTTTTTGAGGCTTACAGCCCCCAAAAGGGCATTTGAAGGCATAGACGACGTTGGTCTCTTTAAGAGCGTTCTGCTCAGTGTCTGGAGAGTTTCTCATGAGTAGGCTGGCCGTTTTCTTGGTTTTATAGTAAATCGTCAGTTGTATCTTCTGATTTTTGTCTGTAGGGATAACATTTCTATTAACAATATCTTTCAGGACCCTTTCCTCCGTTTTATGAGCTGTGGAAAAGAAGTTCCTGTAAAATAGTCTAATAGGGGGTATAGGTGTTGTATTAGTTGTCTCTTCAAAGGTTGCATGGCGTTTCACTTTCCTTCTTATGATGTCTTCAATGAAACCATTGGAGAAGCCGTTGTTGACTAGGACCTGCCTGACCCTACAGAGTTCTTCGTCGACTTGCTTCCATTCTAAGCTGTGGCTGAGAGCACAGTCGACATAAGCGTTAACAACACTCCTCTTGTACCTGTCTGGCCAGTCACTGTTGGCATTTAGGCACATTCCTATGTTTGTTTCCTTAGTGTAGACTGCAGTGTGGAAACCTCCGCTCCTTTCAATGACTGTTACATCTAGAAAGAGCAGCTTCCCATCCTTCTCCATCTCGTAAGTGAAACGCAACATAAAATTCTGCTCAAACGCCTTCTTCAGCTCCTGCAGATGTCTGACATCAGGTACCTGTGTTAAAATGTCGTCAACATACCTGCAGTATATGGCCGGTTTCAAGTTCAAGTCGACTAAGACTTTTTTCTCCATAGTACCCATGTAGAAGTTCGCAAACAGGACACCTAGGGGAGAACCCATGGCGACCCCATCTACTTGCTTATACATGTGCCCATCCGGGCTCAAGAAGGGTGCCTCTTTAGTACAAGCTTGGAGTAGTTTCCTCAGGATATTTTCTGGTATGTCAAGAGGAGTACAGGCCGGATCACGATACACTCGGTCCACTATCATCCCGATTGTTTCATCCACAGGTACGTTGGTTAACAGTGATTCTACGTCCAACGAGGCTCTTATCCCTGTGGCCCATGTTCCCCGCAGAAAGTCAACAAATTCCTTTGGGGACTTCAGGCTGAAGGCGCAAGGGACATAAGGAGTCAGTAAACCGTTGAGTCGTTTCGCCAGTCTGTACGTGGGTGTGGGTGTCTGGCTGATGATTGGCAGAAGTGGGTTTCCAGGATTATGTGTCTTGACATTTCCATACGCATATCCAGGTTTATATTCCCCAATAATCTTTGGCAGGTGGAGTCCGGATTTCTTGGCATTCACAGTTTCAATCAATTTGTTGACCTTTGTTTTGAATTCGGCTGTAGTGTCCTTCGTTACCCTTTGGAATTTAGTTTGGTCAGAGCAACAGGGCTCCATTAAGGAACATATAATCTCTTCCCACAACCAAACCATCACCAGAGACGTCTTAGCAAACAACACAGAAATCATTGATAGATACAGCGACAGCAGGCGGCTTGACATCTGCGAGGCACTAATCATCAAGAAGTCAACACCAGCAATCAACAGCCAATTAACGCACAACTATATTCTACCCACTTCAAGACTCTGCTGCAATATAGAAGCATCAAGAAATATGGGCCAATAGGCCTTCTGCAGTTACAAATCTATACCCTTTGTTCCGTGTTGTGTGTTTTGTTGAAAGTTTGCTTTTCACCCCACTAGTGTATTACATCACCTCACCCAAATGCAGGTATAAGAGCCAATGCTGTTCAGTCATAAGTTGTGTGTGGATAAACTAAAGTCTTTGAAAATGTAATAAGTTTTACAAAACGCGCTCAAGTGTCGCGTCAGACTAGAAATAAAAATGAATTTTGGAGAATTGATTTTTCATAAGCCCTGTTGCTTATGCATCGTTAATCGCCTGGAAAGAGATGTTGTTGTCTTGCCTATATACTGAGTTCTTTGAAGCTAACAGTACCCAAGTGGGCATTTGAAGGCATGGACGACGTTGGTCTCTTTTAAAGCGTTCTGCTTTGTGTCTGTAGAGTTTCTAATGAGTAGGTTGGCCGTTTTTGGGGTTTTATAGTAAATCGTCAATTGTATCTTCTGATTTTTGTCTGTAGGGATAACGTTCCTATTAACAATATCTTTCAGGACACTTTCCTCCGTTTTATGAGCTGTGGAAAAGAAGTTCCAGTAAAATAGTCTAATGGGGGTACAGGTGTTGTGTTAGTTGTCTCCTCGGAGGTTGCATGGCGTTTCACCTTCCTTCTTATGATGTTTTCAACGAAACCATTGGAGAAGCCGTTGTTGATTAGGACCTGCCTTACCCTACAGAGTTCTTCATCGACTTGCTTCCATCCTGAGCTGTGACTGAGAGCACGGTCGACATAAGCGTTAACAACACTCCTCTTGTACTTGTCTGGGCAGTCACTGTTGGCAGTGGTGCACATTCCTATGTTTGTTTCCTTAGTGTAGACTGCAGTGTGGAACCTCCGCTCCTTTCCATGACTGTTACATCTAGAAAGGGCAGCTTCCCGTCCTTCTCCATCTCGTAAGTGAAACACAACACAGAATTCCGCTCAAATGCCTCCTTCAGCTCCTGCAGATGTCTGACATCAGGTTACTGTGTATAAATATTGTCAACATACCTGCAGTATATGACCGGTTTCAAGTTCATGTCGACTAAGACCTTTTCTTCGATGGTACCTGTCATGTTCACAGAAAACGGTACCATCCGTTTTCTATGTATTGCGGCTGGGACGCCAGTAGAAGAGTGGAGGTAAACAACGCTACAGGACGCCTACCAGCTTGAGAGCTACTATAGTCATGTAATCAGTTTAAGTATTAAAGTCAGTAACCAGGAATCACTTTACATCAACCTTACAATCAAGACTTCCTCAGCTATACACAAACACAACATTGGCGACGAGGATGGGATGGGAACGCAGGTATTTGTTCAGCTTCAAACACAAGGAAGAAGCATGCTGCCTCACGCCCGGAGGAGAAGAGAAGCCGTGCTGTCTGCAAACACCATACCCGATGCTGTATGCTAACCGATGCTGTGTGCTACCCAAGCTGTGCTGACTGAAGCTGTGTACTGAATAATCTGCTGACGCTGTGTACGAAACGACGCTTTGATGTGTACAAAACCTGATGTTTTGGTTATGAAATGACGCTTCGTGCTACAAAATTCTTCACGCTGTGAACCAACTGCTGACAACTGCTGACAACTGCTGTGCCAACTGCTAACAACTGCTGTGCCAACTGCTGACAACTGCTGTGCTGCTGTGAGTAGGAGTAATCACATGTATACATGGCTAGGTAAGAAGTCAGTTGCTGCTGTATTGTGCACTACTGTGAACTTTTGCATTAAAATGCTTGTGCGCTTTGCAAAATTAAAGTAATTACAGTGAATTCTTGACTAACATATACAGTGCAGTAAGTGTTATATATTCTGAGGAACATTTAAGTGATAAGTTTACATTTATTCAGTAAAAATGGCAAATATACCTCAGTTTCCTGCATTTGATCCTGACTGTGACCAAACAAACCTGTCACAGAGGTGGACCAAATGGCTTAAAAGGTTTGAAAATTTGTTGATAGTTTCAGACATCAAAAGGGCTGAAAGAAAGCATGCCTTTCTACCTCATTATGCAGGTGATAGAGTTTGTGACATTTTTGATACACTGAAAGACACTGGTGGTGCCAAAGATTATGACACTGCCAAAGCCAAATTAACTGAGCATTTCAAACCAAGGGAAAATACTGCTATGGAAATTATGCATTTCAGGAGAGCCAGACAACTCTCTAATGAATCTGTTGATCAATACCATACACGTCTGCAGGGTTTAGCAGCCCATTGTGAGTTTGCTGATGTTGACAAAGAAATCAAACAGCAAATAATTGAAACATGCACATCTACACGTCTTCGTCGAAGAGCTCTAGAACTTGTTGATGATGAAAGTTCTCTTACCAAGATACTGGATATGGCTCGTCGACTGTGACTGAGAGCTGTGCTCTCAGTCACAGCTAAGAATGGAAGCAAGTCGATGAAGAACTCTGTAGGGTAAGGCAGGTCCTAGTCAACAACGGCTTCTCCAATGGTTTCATTGAAGACATCATAAGAAGGAAAGTAAAACGCCATGCAACCTCTGAAGAGACAACTAATACAACACCTATACCCCCTATTAGACTATTTTACAGGAACTTCTTCTCCACAGCTCATAAAACGGAGGAAAAGGTCCTGAAAGATATTGTTAATAGAAATGTTATCCCTACGGACAAAAATCAGAAGATACAACTAACGATTTACTATAAAACCAAAAAAACAACCAGCCTACTAATGAGAAACTCTCCAGACACGGAGCAGAACGCTCTAAAAGAGACAAACGTCATCTATGTCTTTAAATGCCCTCTTGGGGACTGTAAGCCCCAAAAAACTCAGTATATAGGCAAGACAACAACATCTCTCTCCAGGCGTTTAACGATGCATAAGCAACAGGGCTCCATTAAGGAACATATACTCTCTTCCCACAACTAAAACATCACCAGAGAAATCATAGCAAACAACACAGAAATCATTGATAGATACAGCGACAGCAGGAGGCTTGACATCTGCGAGGCACTACACATCAAGAAGTCAACACCAGCAATCAACAGCCAATTAACGCACAACTATATTCTACCCACTTCAAGACTCCGCTCCAATATTGAAACATCAGGAAATATGGGATAATAGGCCTTCTGCAGTTCTGTTACCCAACTTCTATCTGTTACCCAACTTCTACATATCTATACCCATTGTTTTGTGTTCTGTGTTTTGTTGAAAGTTCGTTTTTTCACCCCACTATTTTATTACATCACCTCACCCAAATGCAGGTATAAGAGCCAAAATGCTGTTTCAGTCATAAAGTTGTGTGTGGATAAACTGAAGTCTTTGAAAATGTAATAAGTTTTACGAAACGCGCTCAAGTGTCGCGTCAGACTAGAAATAAAAAATGAATTTTGGAGAATTGATTTTCATTTACCGTCACCAGTAAAAAGAAACGTAAGGAAAATCGAGAAAATTCGTGCTAGAATTATT
Organism: Procambarus virginalis; assembly: GCA_020271785.1. Taxonomy (NCBI): domain Eukaryota; kingdom Metazoa; phylum Arthropoda; class Malacostraca; order Decapoda; family Cambaridae; genus Procambarus; species Procambarus virginalis. The sequence continues at coordinate 42,905 of WNGS01162461.1, read as the reverse complement.
AATCTTACTTTTTCGGTCATATTTAATAATATATATATATATATATATATATATATATATATATATATATATATATATATATATATATATATATATATATATATATATATTGTGATGATAATCTCTTCCCAGAGATTTAGCCTGCTATATCTTCCCATCGTCTCATTCTCAACACTATGCAAGATACGTTTTATAGTGGCTTAACGTATATATCAAGACAGCCACACGCACCTGCAACTCCCTCCTTCCCCCCACTTCTGCACACCTGGTCGACCTGCCAACTGCTGCTCCCAGCCAAACTAGCAATTTGCGGCCGTCCTGCGCTCTCATTGGCCGCTAACCAACACACCACTCCCGCTCCACGCCAATCACATTCCTCGCCAGCCAGAATATATCTTGTGCTCCTGCTGTGAACACCTAATTTGACCCACCTCGTGTGATCAAATATAGGTTTATAGCTAGCGCATATATTCCCAGCACTAATATTATTTTACTTGTCACTTTTCCTCCCTTTAATGTAATTCAGTTTTATGTTCAGTTATTTTTCCACTTGTTGTTGTGCACCACTAAGCCAAGAGTTTTGCCTTTATTTCAATTTGTTTCTTAGTGTTATTAAAGAGCATTGTTTATTATTGTGTTTTATGTCTCTTCCCTTACCACAGATTATCAAACACGCAGTCATTCTTTTTTTTCCTTTTTTTTTACTTTTTTTTTTACTTTTTTTTCTTATGTGTGACCTGGCATTAACATCTGCCAGTGGAAGACTGCCGACCACCTTACTCCACTACTTTACCATCACAATATATATATATATATATATATATATATATATATATATATATATATATATATATATATATATATATATATATATATATACATATATATATATATATATATATATATATATATATATATATATATATATATATATATATATATATATATATATATATATATATATATATGCAGAATAACCACATGTGAAAAATAGAAAATGCTTAACGCGTTTTCGGCTAATTCGCCTTCATCAGAGTCGCCTTCATCATTCTCTGATGAAGGCGAATTAGCCGAAAACGCGTTAGGCATTTTCTATTTTTCACATGTGTTTATTCTGCATAATTGGATCAGTGTTTTTGTGATCATTGTTGCATATATATATATATATATATATATATATATATATATATATATATATATATATATATATATATATATATATATATATATATATATATATATGCAAACAAGCCTGAATGGTCCCCAGGACTAGATACAACTGAAAACTCACACCCCAGTTTTCAGTTATATATATATATATATATATATATATATATATATATATATATATATATATATATATATATATGTGTGTGTGTGTGTGTATATATATTATTATTTTTTTAATATAGAAGGGGTACCACCTCTGGTACAAGTGTAGTGACCCCATAGCCTCTTAGAAGAAAATAAAGTGTACTCAGAGAAGACCTTGTGGATCCTCACTGAACACTTTGATATTTTTTCTCCTAGCACCCTATTCTTTGGTATGTGTGTATATTTATGTAACTTTATTTGAAAATGTCATTACACAAAAGAAGTTACAATATTGATTACATGCAGGGTACAAGGCTGCTTGTCACAAGTTAAATAGCTCCTCCAGCTCCTCAGATGGTGGGCAGGAACCATGGATGCAGTGAGCATTTCCTCTCTGGATTGCCACACTAAGGCGCTGAAAAAGAAAACTGGCAGCTCTAGGGTCTCTAGTTGTTTCGTTTAGCTTAGACCCTAACTCCTTCAAAAAGCTAGCAGCACTTTTACCCCAGGCACCAAGTGTCTCTGAGGCATTGGGACAAAATTAAAGTGGTGTTCAAGGTCTCTGTATTTACGTGACTTGGCCGCTTCCCGGTGATTGGCAGCTCCTCCTGCTTGTGTAGCACTGAAGTCAACATAGGTATTGGCTAAAGTTGAAACGTAAATGTAGTCCCACACCAACTGTCTACCATTCTTCCAGGGGTTCACCGTGATTCCATCTGGGTGACCGACAGGCTCATCAGAGTTACGGGACATTACGTAACGGGGCTCTCTCTCTGCTGGACAACCGGCTGTGGTAAGGCTTCTCTTAATAATGTCATTGACCTCACCGTGTCCTGCATGCCATCCTTCTGTCCTTTGGCAGAAAAGGCCATGCCGTCCGTACCTGTCAGCCTCTGCCTCGCCGCAAATACACCTGTATTCGGTGTAGATTGGGGCAGTGAGGCGGAGAGCCACAGCAATTCGGAGGGCCTGCGGTGTGAGATGGGTGCCAGTTGCTGACATTGGGGTTGCTAATAGGAAATCACCTGCATGGGGAGCTGCTACAGCTCTAAGTCGGGCAGTGTCATGTGGTGTTGTCGCAGCTTCTAGCAAAGTCGCCGCTTCTTGGTCGGCATTGGGGCGATCCCAGCTGGATTGCTTATGGGCTTCAGAAGGCGGTGGTTGGGGTGCTGGTCCTGTGAGAGAGACCCATTTGGTTGTGCAGTCTGTGAAGCTGGGATCATGTACCCCTGCCTGTTGAACTAGGTGCTCAGGTAGGATTTCCTTCACCAAGTTGTCAGGTTGTCGTTCCTGTCCACTGAAGAGGACAGGAATGCTGCTACAGCAATTTGTGTTGCTGAGCGCACGCCAAGCCCCCGAGTCTGACAGGAAGGGAGGCCTGTTTCCACTGTAAGTCGCTGAGGGAAAGATTGAGAGCTTTTTCTAGTGTTGATTTTAGCAAGCTGTCGTACTCTTCTAATTTAGTATTGTTGAAAGATCGCGAACATCTTAGGAAGTAGGTCAGCCTGGGGAGGGACAAGCATCTGGTGATGAGGTAAAGTGCACCATGAGCATCGATGTCTTCAATCCTCTCGTTCATCCTCTTCAGGTCAGTGATCTTCTTAACAAGGACCTCGTCGATGGCATTCCTTCCAAGAGGAGCACCTAGGAGTGTGCTGTCCTCAGGGTTGGTTGTATGAATGTCAGGCAAAATAACCTTTATTTGCTCTATTATGTGCTGGTTGGTGGAGGTTATTTCGCACTTGGAAGAGTTCAGGGTAAGGCCTATGCTTGCTCCTGAATTATTCTTATGTCGTCCAAGAGTGAAACTGGGGAGCCGGCTAGAGTACCATCGTCCAAAACCCAAATATTGAGCTCACTGGACAGGTTATCGGTGACTTCCTTGATGACTAGGCAGAAAAGAAAAGGAGAAACGGGGTCACCCTGTTGGACACCTTCTTGTGATTCAAATTCATGTTCCTCAAAAAGCAGAGTTAGATTCTTGCTGTAACATGAGTTTATATACGGGTAGAGGGAAGGAAAAAGGCGATGAACTGCATTGGGTACTGCATCCCTTCTAACCAGATTGAAAGCATTTTTGAAGTCCAGCTTTAGCAGAGTTTTTTCAACCGTAATGTTGGCAATGTAGGCTCTAACTGTATGAGCCGCTGCCTAACACCCTTGGGGAATGCCAAACCCAAGCTGTTTTGGCTTCAGCATGTCGGCTGCTGCCTGACTAACTCCTCGAGCAGCAGCCTTAGCGACGAGACGCCGGAGTGAATTACCCACAGCTATCGGTCTGATTCCTCCATCTTTTTTCCTTAGGGCACAGAGGGTAGTGCCAAAAAAGAGAGGCCGTATGGTCTCTGGTATGTTGCCAGGTAGACATGTGTTGGAGAATCTAGTTAGTTCCACCAGGAGGCCCTGTGCAATGTCTCCCAGTGCAGGGTTGAGCATTTGTTTGATGTGGTTGGGTCTTAGTCCTGTGAACCCACCTGCTGATCATGGTGGGAAGGATAAAGCTGCTTTATGCACCATGGATTCGAGCACACACAGCGGTTCTGCTCTGGTGACACCGACTAGGGGAACACTGTCGTCACGAGGAGCTCTGGGTGGGTGTTTTTCCCTCAGGGCTTGTGCTGTATGGGCATCCCTGGTGGCAACTGTGTCTTCACTGGTGATGACTCTGATTGACCCTATTGTGTTGCCTTCTTCTATTTTCTTGCTGACTGTTGCTCTGATTTTGGATGCCTCGGTTCTGCTGTTGATACCTTTCCTGTGGTGGGTGTTTTTGGCACGGGTAAGGAGGGGTGCCTGGTTGTCCTCTCTAGGAAAACTATTTATAGCCATAATGACTGAGGAAGCTAATGATTTATATATATATATATATATATATATAATATATATATATATATATATATATATATATATATATATATATATAGAAGATTACAAATTCTTGAAGCAATTCACATAAGAATAGAACAACCTACCATGAACACCCAATCACGGAACTATTTACTCTACCCACCATGAGAGTAAGGAAAAGACCAGAACATAACGATGCCTACACAGAAGACACTGTTCAACAAACTGGCCAATTACACCTGATTAATCTTTGTATATAGATAGGAGCTGCCTCGTATGGGCCAACAGGCCTTCCGCAGTTACCTCTATTCTTATGTTCTTATGTTTCACCGCCCATTTATCCCTTATGTATCCCCATGTTTTCAACTATATATATATATATAATTATATATATATAGAATAATTATATATATATATATAGATATATATATCATATATATATATATATATATATATATATATATATATATAATATTATATATATATATATATATATATATATATATGTCGTACCTAGTAGCCAGAACGCATGTCAGCCTACTATGCAAGGCACGATTGCCTAATAGGCCAAGTTTTCATGAATTAATTGTTTTTCGACTACCTAACCTACCTAACCTTACTAACCTAACTTTTTCGGCTACCTAATTTAACCTAACCTATAAAGATAGGTTAGGTTAGGTTAGGTAGGGTGGTTAGGTTCGGTCATATATCTACGTTAATTTTAACTCCAATGAATAAAAATTGACCTCATACATAATGAAATGGGTAGCTTTATCTTTTCATAAGAAAATATTAGAGAAAATATATTAATTCAGGAAAACTTGGCTTATTAGGCAAATCGGGGCTTGCATAGTAGGCCAAAAAGTGAGTTCTGTCTACTAGGTACGACATATATATATATATATATATATATATATATATATATATATATATATATATATATATTATATATATATATATATATATATATATATATATATATTGTGACGGTAAAGTAGTGGTGTATGGTGTTCTGCAGTCTTCCAATGGCAGATGTCAATGCCAGGCCACATATAAAACAAAAAGTAAGAAAAAAAAAAGGAAAAAAAAAAAAAAAAAAACTGAATGGATGCTTGTCTGATAATCTTGGTAAGGTAGGTAAAACCACTAAACACAAAAGATAGACAATTAAATTAATAAATAAAAAAAAACAATGTAAAATAAAGACAATTCCTTGGCTGGTCAAAGTGTAAGTCAACAAGTGGAAAAATAATATAAAAAAAGACTGAATTAAGTGAACAATGGGACATGGAGGACATACAATAATGAATAATAAAGAAATGGTGCTGGAATATATGCGCTAGCTATAAACCTCTATTTGATCACACGAGGTGAGTCAACTAGGTGTTCATAGCCTGAGAGCACGAGATATTCTGACTAGTAGGGCTGCCAGTTGATCCTGACGTTGCCTTGGCGAGGAATGTGATTGGCGTAGAACTGAAGTGGTGTGTTCTCGAACGGCCAAGGAGAATGCAGGAAGACTGGTAGCAGGTAGTTTGGCTGGGGTAGCAGCAGTTGTTGGCGGGGTCGGCGCGGCGACCAGTGTGTAGGAGTGGGGGGAGTGGGAGTTGCAGGTGCGTGGCTGGTCTTGATATATACGTTTAAGCCACTGTTAAAAGTATCTTCAATATTGTGTAGGACGTGATGATAATAAGAAAGAGCAGGCTCAATCTCTGGGAAGAGATTATCGTCCAACTCTCCCCGAAGCCTGCGGTTCTGGTGGAGTCACGTTCTCGGGAGGTAGAGTGATAGGTGGAGTAGGCTACCTCAGTGATGCTGGAGAGGGCGTCTGATATGATGTAGTCAGACTCCTGGGTGTAGCAATCTTCAGGCTGATATGATGTAGCTGGCAAGCCCATTGTAGAAGTAGTCGATGGTTGAGTTGGGCTGGCTGTAGGAAGTGAAGATGGTTGTGGTCCATGTAGATGGTGTGGACTGAGTACTTTACAGGTATGG
>WNGS01162461.1:4557-35749 GCA_020271785.1 Procambarus virginalis | reverse complement strand
CCGTCACCACCACTACTACTACTACTACTACCACTGCTACTACCATCACCCCATTGGGGGGCTGTTGTAGATGATGCAACTGCCACTGCTGCTAACTGTTACTGAGGCTGTTGCTACCACCTCTTCTACCCCGGGGGGTGGTTACAGCTTCCGTTGTTTTTCGGGGAGAGGATAACAGGAATATTTCCTGGACTCTCCGTCGAGGATGGACTCGATATGGCGATTCGGACGAGGAATCGATGTCGATAGTGGATTCGATGCGGCGTTTGACCGTTCCAGATGATGTGGGGAGGTGGAGGGCAGTGGTAGTGGTGCTGGATGTATATTCCTGTGATGTCTCTTCTTCCTGGGGGTGGCCGGTGTGCTGGATTGTAGAACGGCAAGAGGTTCCTGGGGTGGAGACCCCCTCCTCCTCCACAGCGTCCAGGTGATAGTTGTACTATCCCCCTCTCCTCTGGGGTCATCGATCGGGGGGTGCCATTGATGGGATAGCAGGTGTGGCACGTTTCATTATTACGAGCTCTTTGTTATGCTTGCTCAATTCACGGTGGAGAGAGATCACCATGGGTCCATGTCCTTGTGCCAGTTGTCCATACCATCACGGGAAGCCCCTAACCCATGGGCCACCACCAGTCGAAACATGGTTGGGCTTCTTTATGAGGTGCCCACCTTCCTTAGGCTTCTTTAACCCAGTAAAGCGGTTTTTGGCTGTATCCTGGTGACGTTGCGATGTATGTGTGTCAGCCGAAGTCTGTACTTGTTCTGGCTATAGGGTTGGACTCGAAGGGTGCTCCTGCTCCGAATGAAGAAATTAGCGCCACGATGGTGGGTCTGAAAATAAGATATGTTCTTCGACCATATCTTGCCCGTCGGTGGGTAGGGGGGCTATCTTCACTTCAATGTCCCCTGGGGTAGACCGATAACGAATTGTGGCCCTGTTGACATTAGTCAGACCAACACGTTCCACACGGGCGTATGGAAAACCCTCCACACACTATTTGCTAGTCCATAGGGCGCACAATGGCAGCGGGGAGTCGTACACAATCACATCGCCAACGCCGAAGGCGTGGTGTCGGTAATGTCGCTATCTATCGACTTTATGGACGACAAGGACATGGCGGAGGGCGAGTGTGGGGAGGTTCTCGTCAACAACAGCTACAGTGACCAAGGAGCGACGGGGGGAGGCCTTTAAATACACCTACCTTCCCCATCCTGGAGGGGGAGGAAAGTGGGGGTGGTGGGGTAGAGTCCACATCCTCACCTTATAAGTCCATAGACACTCCGCCCAGACTCGAAGGCTGTGACCTGGTCCCGGTGTTGGAAGATTAATTTTTCCATTTGCCATATCTCCGTCTGGATTTCCTGGGATGAATATTCTTCATAACGTTTCACCGTTTCCCCAAATGACTTAAAAAATCGTTCTGGGGGAGCACTCAACACAAGGCGATCGTAACAATCCCACAATGCGTATATCAATCTACTTTTGTGTTCGACATACTTGTAGTACCGTTGAGTAGCAACCAACTTCTTCAATAGAGGAGATTTGTCTTCCCAGTTGCAGGAGGCGGGGGGTTGGAAGCTTGCTCCATGGTGAACACACAACTGACATAATGACGATTAAGGCGTGGTTCATATAGGTCTTCAATATGGGTCCCAATGGGGTCTCTATGGATGCCCCTCCCCCCTTTTAACTGTGATCTGGCACGATAATTTCGTATGAAGGTCGGCTCTATGCCAGCTACCTTCAGTAAAATCCTTACATCCTCCTTGTCAGCTGTCCTAAACTGTCCTTTAGTAAAGGCTAAAGTCTTAATTATATCTAAAATATTTAAATTTCGTACAGTTTTAATAAATTTCCATGGGAATCCCATATCACCTGTTGGCTGTTTTGTTCAAACATGTTCAATAATGTTTTGACATGAGGAATTTCCTCAATTTTAAATTCACATTTATTAAGTTATCCAGACTTGGATTTTGACTCGTGATGATGGCTTTATGGGGAGTGTGTCCAGCAACAATTACACGCATTTCGGGCGGTAGAATGGAATGTTCCCTTCTCTTTTTTAAAAAAAGGGCGCGCCCGCACCGCCCGCGTCGCGTTTTTTGTTTAAAGGACGGCCCCGCGGCGGTGGCGGCGGCGGCGCGGTAGGACCAATGTCATTTAATGGTCGTGTGGTAAGCCTGCCCGTCTGGAGGAGCTTGTGTGGCAACGTTGGTCACATCTTCTTGTTGTCAGGTGAGAGGAGAGAGCGTCCACTCCCCCACTCCCCCACCACCATCGATAGAGTCACAGCTGGAGTGGTTACAGCTACCACCAACACTATTGCTTTCGTTTTTTAAAGAGAAGGACTTACTTTCTCCACTGGGGGAGGACAGTCCTTCCTCATTAAGAGGCGGTGATGTGTTCTTGTTTTTATTAAATAAATATTTTTCAGCTATGAATCGTGGTACCAGACAATATTCCTTCACCATTTTTTTCCTCTCGTTACTTATTTACGTAATTACCTTATTAGGGAGGAAATTAATGATACAGCCAAAGGTAGCAGAGCTGCCAATATAGCTCCACCTCGTCTGGAGGTTAAGATGTTTTTCTTCTTGTAGAGAGGAGTTTTCTTACGAGCTACAGAACGAATGTCATTCTGATACCTCTGTAGCCCATTAATTATTTGTGGTTGAACTGGGATGTTTTGTTTCAGAAAATTGGCAAAAATTTCACAAATTGATTCAATTTCCTGTCGTTTTAGAGCCTTGATTAGTTTATTCCGCTTCTTGGGTGATAAATTGTTTAGTAAAAATAACAGTTGGTGATGTTTCTCTACGAGAGAGTCCTGTTGAACTGTCATTTTTTGTTAAATTTGGCAATGTCTTGACCACTAATCCAACTATTGGCAGAATCTGGGTACCCTCTCCACTTGACGAAGTATTCTCTGTGTCCTTTCGATGTTTTCCTACTCCGTAATATCGTTATAGGAAAATACTCTGGAAGGGTTGTTGGGATCAATTCTTGCTCATAAAACATACCACTGACCACCTCGTTTGTTTAAATCTTTGATTTTATAGGTTGGGATTGGATGTGATCTGTCAATATGTGACACTAGAAATATTTCTTCTGTATTTTGGGGCCAAAAGCCTTTGTGAAATATATTCCTACGTTTAGCCAATCGTACATGCTGCCCAAGGTGCAGCTGAGGACTGATGGGAGTTATGGTGGAGTCATTGTTTAAATACATGACCTTAAACTGTCTTCGTATATCTTCAATATTTTGCAATTTATGAATGGCAAGTGGATTTTTCAGCGACCTGTGGAATGTGTTGTTGTATACATCTACAGCGGACGGTAAGATGTGAATGTATTTTAATGAATTAGCTTGGGTCATATATACGGTACAGTTTATGTTTTAGAGTTTTGATGGCACGTTCCACTATGCTAGATTTCATTTCCGAAAATACACTAGTTTAATATTTTTCTTATTCAATAATTTTGAACTGACCTGTTGTAAATTCTTTTCTCGGTCAGTGAATATCCGCCTTACTCCGAGAAACTGAGGAGTTTCCTCTAATATCTTCCTTAGGGCGACTAACACATCACTCGAATTTTTTGTTTTTAAGGTTGAGTCTGCATTAGGCGGGAATAAACATCAACACAAATTAAAATAATTTTAACACCATTATTGTATTTTTGTAAACTACAAAAGTCCCCCAGGTCACAAGCAATTATGGTACGGGGCTTAGGAGCTAATATTTTCCGGCGGGGGAACCTAACTAAATTTCCCTATGTAAGGTGAAAGATCGCTCTCCACGAAGAACTCCTTAACATCTGCAATACTGATGTTGGAGTCTTTAAGTCTGGCAGCCTTATGCAATTTTTGAATTGATCCTGTGAAACCACCCAAGCTGGAAATGTCATTATAGATGGTGGTAAGAATTGACCGTTTCTGTGTTGTTAGAGACATTTTTATTATTACTTTTGATAAACAATTTCACAGTGGTCTTCATTGGCAATGTTCGTTCGTAGTTGCAATGGCTCAGGAACTGTCAGATCGACCAATAAATAGCCATACTCCCTCTGGGATATTGCCCGACGGTATATTTCAACGAAATTATTATAGTTTTTCGACCGTATAACTGTCCACTTAAAATTTCAAGTTGGGTTATGTCTCTCTGCTTCATTAATATATAATGGGAACAATTCAGAGTTATTGTCCTGGCATATTTCCCCTGAGGAAACAATTTTGACTAATAGAATTACAGAAATATTACTGTGTCTCCCTCGGGTGAAGATATTGGCAATAATTGGACTTTGTATGGCTTCCAGGTATAAGTCGTCAATTATATACAAAACTGACTCATTCGAAAAAGGATCTTTATACTCTAATGGGTTAATGCTCCTGGGAGAGAGTAACTTGTTTCGTAGAGAGGGAATGTTTGAAAGAGGATGTTCTGTATTATTTGCAGTTGACACTACAATTTTGAGAATATTCCGTGGTATTTAACACATACATTCCTACGAGTAGTCTTGCCAGAATTACTGAATCCAGCCACAAATATTCTTGCCGGATGGCGGAAAATATTAATTTGCTCGCTTGAGACAGAAGTACACCCTTCCATATTTCCCCTATAAATGCTTCTATTACCTGTGGTGTGTGCATATATATATACTTATATTCATATATATATATAGTGAGAGGGGGTGAGTGAGAGTGGGTGGGTGTGTGTACTCACCTAGTTGTACTCACCTAGTTGTGCTTGCGGGGGTTGAGCTCTGGCTCTTTGGTCCCGCCTCTCAACCGTCAATCAACAGGTACAGTTTCCTGAGCCTAATGGGCTCTATCATATCTACATTTGAAACTGTGTATGGAGTCAGCCTCCACCACATCGCTTCCTAATGCATTCCATTTGTCAACCACTCTGACACTAAAAAAGTTCTTTCTAATATCTCTGTGGCTCATTTGGGCACTCAGTTTCCACCTGTGTCCCTAGTGCGTGTGCCCTTGTGTTAAACAGCCTGTCTTTATCAACCCTGTCGATTCCCCTGAGAATCTTGAATGTGGTGATCATGTCCCCCCTAACTCTTCTGTCTTCCAACGAAGTGAGGTTTAATTCCTGCAGTCGCTCCTCGTAGCTCATACCTCTCAGCTCGGGTACTAGTCTGGTGCAAACCTTTGAACCTTTTCCAGTTTAGTCTTATGCTTGACTAGATAGGGACTCCATGCTGGAGCCGCATACTCCAGGATTGGTCTGACATATGTGGTATATAATGTTCTGAAAGATTCCTTACACAAGTTTCTAAAGGCCGTTCTTATGTTAGCCAACCTGGCATATGCTGCTGATGTTATCCTCTTGATATGAGCTTCAGGGGACAGGTCTGGCGTGATATCAACCCCAGGTCTTTCTCTCTCTCTGACTCTTGAAGTATTTCATCTCCCAAATGATACCTTGTATCTGGTCTCCTGCTTCCTACCCCTATCTTCATTACATTACATTTGCTTGGGTTAAACTCTAACAGCCATTTGTTCGACCATTCCTGCAGCTTGTCCAGGTCTTCTTGAAGTCTCAAGCTGTCCTCCTCTGTCTTAATCCTTCTCATAATTTTGGCGTCGTCAGCAAACATTGAGAGGAATGAGTCTATACCCTCTGGGAGATCATTTACGTATATCAGAAACAGGATAGGTCCAAGTACAGAGCCCTGTGGGACTCCACTGGTGACTTCACGCCAGTCTGAGGTCTCACCCCTCACTGTAACTCTCTGTTTCCTATTGCTTAGGTACTCCCTTATCCACTGGAGCGCCCTACCTGTTACTCCTGCCTGTTTCTCCAGCTTATGCATCAACCTTTTATGGGGTACTGTGTCAAAGGCTTTCCGACAGTCCAAAAAAATGCAGTCCGCCCACCCTTCTCTTTCTTGCTTAATTCTTGTCACCTGATCGTAGAATTCTATCAAGCCTGTAAGGCAAGATTTACCCTCCCTGAACCCATGTTGATGGGTTGTCACGAAGTCTCTTCTCTCCAGATGTGTTACTAGGTTTTTTCTCACAATCTTCTCCATCACCTTGCATGGTATACAAGTTAAGGACACTGGCCTGTAGTTCAGTGCCTCTTGTCTGTCACCCTTTTTGTATATTGGTACTACATTAGCAGTCTTCCATATTTCTGGTAGGTCCCCCGTTTCCAGTGACTTACTATACACTATGGAGAGTGGTAAGCAAAGTGCTCCTGCACACTCTTTCAATACCCATGGCGAGATTCCATCCGGCCCAACAGCTTTTCTCACATCCAGCTCCAATAGGTGCTTTTTGACCTCATCTCTTGTAATTTCGAACCTATCCAAGGTCACCTGGTTTGCTGCCACCTCTCCCAGCGCCGTGATATCTCCCTGTTCTATTGTAAAGACCTCCTGGAACCTTTTTTGAGTTCTTCACACACCTCTTTGTCATTCTCTGTGTACCTGTCCTCGCCCACCCTAAGTTTAATCACCTGTTCCTTCACTGTTGTCTTCCTCCTGATGTGACTGTGTAGTAGCTTTGGTTCAGTCTTGGCTTTGTTAGCTATATCATTTTCATACCTTTTCTCAGCTGCTCTTCTCACACTGACATACTCGTTCCTGGTTCTCTGGTATCTCTCTCTACTTTCTGGTGTTCTGTTATTACGAAGTTCCTCCATGCCCTTTTGTTCAGCTCCTTTGCTTTCATACATTCCCTATTAAACCACGGATTCTTCCTTTGCTTCTCTGTTTTTTCCTGTTGGGCTGGGACAAACCTGCTTACAGCCTCCTGACATTTTTGGGTGACATAGTCCATCATGTCTTGTACGGACTTGGTTCCGAGTTCTGTGTCCCAATGTATATCCCATAGGAATTTATTCATCTCCTCATAGTTTCCCTTTCTGTACGCCAGCCCTTTGGTTCCCAGTTCTTTTTTGGGGGTGATAATTCCTAGCTCAACCAGGTACTCAAAGCTCAATACACTATGATCACTCATTCCCAAGGGGGCTTCCAACTTAACTTCCCTTATATCCGACTCATTTAGGGTAAATATCAAATCAAGCAAGGCTGGTTCATCCCCTCCTCTCATTCTTGTCGGTCCCTTGACGTGTTGACTTAGAAAGTTTCTTGTTGCCACATCCAGCAGCTTAGCTCTCCACGTGTCTGGGCCTCCGTGTGGGTCTCTGTTCCCCCTCTATCTTCCCATGGTTGAAGTCTCCCATGATTAGAAGTCTGGATCCGTTCCTGCTAGCCACAGAAGCTGCTCTCTCTATTATATTGATGGTGGCCATGTTGTTTCTATCATATTCCTGTCTGGGTCTTCTGTCATTCGGTGGGGGGTTATATATGACTACTATTATAATTTTCTGTCCTCCAGTTGCAATGGTGCCTGATATGTAGTCCCTGAAACCTTCACAGTTCTGAATTACCATCTCTTCGAAACTCCAACCTTCTCTTAGTAGCAAAGCCACACCACCTCCTCCTCTCCCTTCTCTCTCTTTCCTCACTACATAGTAGCCCTGTGGAAACACTGCATTTGTTATGATTTTCGTTAGCTTTGTTTCTGTGAGTGCTATTATGTCTGGGTTTTCTTCTAGTGCCCACTCTCCAAGTTCACTAGTTTTATTTGTAATCCCATCTATGTTAGTGTACATCGCCTTGAAGCTCACTTTCTTCTGTTCATTTACATATCCCTTTCTTGGCGAGTATTCTACTGGTGTGGGAAGCTGTTCCGTGGGTGAGAGGATCTGTGAGGTGGTTTGCAGGGTCGCAGAGGGTTTTGGGTGGGGGGTGGGGGTTTAAGGGAAGGGGAACGGGTAGGGTGTGGGTTAAGGAGATAGGGGGGACATGGAGGATACGGGGTGGGGGGAGGAGGAATAGGGAGGTATGGGATGAAGGGGGAAGGGGACTGGGGGGAAAGGTGGGAGGGGACATGATGGGAATGGGATGGGTTGTCGGGTCAGAATGGGGTGGGGGGGGGAGGGAGGGTTGGGGTGGGCAGGTAGGGTGAGGAGAAGGAAGGGTTTCTATGCAGAGGGTTGGTGGTGTTGCCCCCCCCCTCTGGTGTTGCTGGGATGCTGGTTTTGGGTTCCCCTCTTGTCTCTGGGACTGCTGTGTTGGGGGCTGTGATTTCCTGGTTTGCTCCTCTCTCCCTGCGCTTCCTCCTTGCCTCTGCTGCCCTGGCTCTCTCCTCCTTCGTCCTGTCCCTCTGCAGGAATACTTGTTTGTATCCCTCCACATGTTGGAGACGACTCTTCTTTTCTAGAATATCCTCCTTTGTGGTTTCGTTTGCAAACACCACCTTTATAGTCGGTTTCTGTCCCTGTTGTACCAGCCCAACCTGAAAACCTTCTCAATGTTGTGTGCAGCCTCTTCCATCTGTAACCCCTTCAGTAGCCCATGTACTGCCTCTCTATCCTTGCCATTCCATTCTTGCCTGTTGGATCCTTCCTGTTCTTTGATGCCTACAACTACCACTGATCTCTTTCTCTCCAGCAGTTGAGTGGTGCACCTTGCTGCTTCCTGTGAGGTAGCAGCTTGCATGGCTACCTCCCTCACTGTGCCATTGCTTCTGAGCTCTTTTTCAATATGTCCGCAAATGTGTCAGGTACTGAGGCATTTCCTTCCAATGTAACATTCCCACCTTCCCTTTGGATGATAATCTGATGCTCGGTCTCTTTATTTTTCTCTGTGAGAGATTTGATCTCCTCCCTTGCTGATGTCAGCTCACTTTGCAGGTTGTTAATTGTAATCCTCATTTCATTCATCTCCCTCCTAAATCCTCCAGTGCTTGGTGTAGCAATTCTTGCGTTTGTTCCCCCTGGCTGCTTCCCATAACCCTGCTTCGGCCTCCTGCCATTTTGCCCCTTGTCAAGAGAGGTAGCAAGGGAGAGAGAGATCAAGAGAGCAAAGAGAGAACAGGAGAGACCAGAGAGAGCGACAAGAGAGAGAGAGAGACAAGGGAGAGAGAGCAAGAGAGCAAAAGAGAGAACAGAGAGACCCAGAGAGAGCAGAACAGAGAGAGAGAGAGCAAGAATAGAGAGAGCAAGCGAGAGAGAGCAAGAGAGATGAGAAGATAAGAGAGAGAAAGCGTGTGTTCCTTGGGATGTGTTAGAGGTAGGTAAGGTCAGCTTACGGCAGGTAGATGAGGGAGGATTATGGAGGTTTTTTATCCTTTTTCCACGTGTGTTTGGTGAGAGTTGTGTGTGTGTGGTTGGGGGTGTGTGTGTTGTGTGTGTGATGAGAGTGTGGAGTGTGTGAGGGGGTGGTGGGAGTGGGTGAGTGTGTGTGTGTGTGAGTGAGTGTGTTTGTGAGAGTGTGCCGTGTGTGTGAGTTAGTGAGAGTGAGTAATTCACCGACAAGGGCGCACCCCGTCAGGGTATAGACTAGACGTCTATACCCTGGGGTGGCGTCCCTTGGTCGGTGAATCTCCACCCTCACTAACTCACAAAAGCACCAAGCCACACTCCACACACACACTCACTCACACCACCACACTCCCACACACTCCCACACACCCCCTCACACACTCACACTCTCTCACACACACACACACACACACACACACACACACCCACACACTCTCACACACACACGTGGAAAAAGTATACAAAACCTCCCCTAATCCTCCCTCACTCTCACCTGCCGTAAGCTGACCTTACTCACCTCTCAACCCCATCCCAAGGAACACACGCTCTCCTCTCTCTCTCTCCTCTCTCTCTCTTGCTCTCTCTCGCTTGCTCTCTCTCTCTTGCTCTCTCTCTCTCTTGTTGCTCTCTCTGGGTCCTCTTGTCTCTCTTTTGCTCTCTTGCTCTCTCTCTCCCTTGCTCTCTCTCTCTCTCTTGTTCGCTCTCTCTGGGTCTCTCCTGTTCTCTCTTTTTGCTCTCTTGATCTCTCTCTCCCTTGCTACCCTCTTGACAAGGGCAAAATGGCAGAGGGCCGAAGCAGGGTTTATGGGAAGCAGCCAGGGGGAACAAACGCAAGAATTGCTACACCAAGCACTGGAGGAATTTAGGAGGGAGATGAATGAAATGAGGATTACAATTAACAACCTGCAAAGTGACTGACATCAGCAAGGGAGGAGATCAAATCTCTCACAGAGAAAAATAAAGAGACCGACATCAGATTATCATCCAAAGGGAAGGTGGGAATGTTACATTGGAGGAAATGCCTCAGTACCTGACGCATTTGCGGACATATTGAAAAAGACTCAGAAGCAATGGCACAGTGAGGGAGGTAGCCATGCAAGCTGCTACCTCACAGGAAGCAGCAAGGTGCACCACTCAACTGCTGGAGAGAAGAGATCAGTGTAGTTGTAGGCATCAAAGAACAGGAAGGATCCAACAGGCAAGAATGGAATGGCAAGGATAGAGAGGCAGTACATGGCTACTGAAGGGTTACAGATGAAGAGGCTGCACACAACATTGAGAAGGTTTTCAGGTTGGGCTGGTACAACAGGGACAGAAACCGACTTATAAAGGTGGTGTTTGCAAACGAAACCACAAAGGAGGATATTCTAGAAAAGAAGAGTCGTCTCCAACATGTGGAGGGATACAAACAAGTATTCCTGCAGAGGGACAGGACGAAGGAGGAGAGAGCCAGGGCAGCAGAGGCAAGGAGGAAGCGCAGGGAGAGAGGAGCAAACCAGGAAATCACAGCCCCCAACACAGCAGTCCCAGAGACAAGAGGGGAACCCAAAACCAGCATCCCAGCAACACCAGAGGGGGGCAACACCACCAACCCCCTCTGCATAGAAAACCCTTCCTTCTCCTCACCCTACCTGCCCCCACCCAACCCTCCCTCCCCCCCCCCCCCCATTCTGACCCCGAAACCCCATCCCCATTCCCATCATGTCCCCCCTCCCACCTTTCCCCCCCAGTCCCCCTTCCCCCTTCATCCCATACCCTCCCTATTCCTCCTCCCCCTCACCCGTATCCTCCATGTCCCCCCTATCTCCTTAACCCCAACCCTACCCGTTCCCCCTTCCCTTAAACCCCCACCCCCCACCCCAAAACCCTCTGCGACCCTGCAAACCACCTCACAGATCCTCTCACCCACGGAACAGCTTCCCACACCAGTAGAATACTCGCCAAGAAGGGATATGTAAATGAACAGAAGAAAGTGAGCTTCAAGGCGATGTACACTAACATAGATGGGATTACAAATAAAACTAGTGAACTTGGAGAGTGGGCACTAGAAGAAAACCCAGACATAATAGCACTCACAGAAACAAAGCTAACGAAAATCATAACAAATGCAGTGTTTCCACAGGGCTACTATGTAGTGAGGAAAGAGAGAGAAGGGAGAGGAGGAGGTGGTGTGGCTTTGCTACTAAGAGAAGGTTGGAGTTTCGAAGAGATGGTAATTCAGAACTGTGAAGGTTTCAGGGACTACATATCAGGCACCATTGCACTGGAGGACAGAAAATTATAATAGTAGTCATATATAACCCCCCACCGAATGACAGAAGACCCAGACAGGAATATGATAGAAACAACATGGCCACCATCAATATAATAGAGAGAGAGCTTCTGTGGCTAGCAGGAACGGATCCAGACTTCTAATCATGGGAGACTTCAACCATGGGAAGTAGATTGGGGCAGAGACCCACACGGAGCCCAGACACGTGGAGAGCTAAGCTGCTGGATGTGGCAACAAGAAACTTTCTAAGTCAACACGTCAAGGGACCGACAAGAATGAGAGGAGGGGATGAACCAGCCTTGCTGGATTTGATATTTACCCTAAATGAGTCGGATATAAGGGAAGTTAAGTTGGAAGCCCCCTTGGGAATGAGTGATCATAGTGTATTGAGCTTTGAGTACCTGGTTGAGCTAGGAATTATCACCCCCAAAAAAGAACTGGGAACCAAGGGCTGGCGTAGAAAGGAAACTATGAGGAGATGAATAAATTCCTATGGATATACATTGGGACACAGAACTCGGAACCAAGTCCGTACAAGACATGATGGACTATGTCACCCAAAAATGTCAGGAGGCTGTAAGCAGGTTTTCCCAGCAACAGAAAAAACAGAGAAGCAAAGGAAGAATCCGTGGTTTAATAGGGAATGTATGAAAGCAAAAGAGCTGAACAAAAGGGCATGGAGGAACTTTCGTAATAACAGAACACCAGAAAGTAGAGAGAGATACCAGAGAACCAGGAACGAGTATGTCAGTGTGAGAAGAGCAGCTGAGAAAAGGTATGAAAATGATATAGCTAACAAAGCCCAGACTGAACCAAAGCTACTACACAGTCACATCAGGAGGAAGACAACAGTGAAGGAACAGGTGATTAAACTTAGGGTGGGCGAGGACAGGTACACAGAGAATGACAAAGAGGTGTGTGAAGAACTCAACAAAAGGTTCCAGGAGGTCTTTACAATAGAACAGGGAGATATCACGGCGCTGGGAGAGGTGGCAGCAAACCAGGTGACCTTGGATAGGTTCGAAATTACAAGAGATGAGGTCAAAAAAGCACCTATTGGAGCTGGATGTGAGAAAAGCTGTTGGGCCGGATGGAATCTCGCCATGGGTATTGAAAGAGTGTGCAGGAGCACTTTGCTTACCACTCTCCATAGTGTATAGTAAGTCACTGGAAACGGGGGACCTACCAGAAATATGGAAGACTGCTAATGTAGTACCAATATACAAAAAGGGTGACAGACAAGAGGCACTGAACTACAGGCCAGTGTCCTTAACTTGTATACCATGCAAGGTGATGGAGAAGATTGTGAGAAAAAACCTAGTAACACATCTGGAGAGAAGAGACTTCGTGACAACCCATCAACATGGGTTCAGGGAGGGTAAATCTTGCCTTACAGGATTGATAGAATTCTACGATCAGGTGACAAGAATTAAGCAAGAAAGAGAAGGGTGGGCGGACTGCATTTTTTTGGACTGTCGGAAAGCCTTTGACACAGTACCCCATAAAAGGTTGATGCATAAGCTGGAGAAACAGGCAGGAGTAACAGGTAGGGCGCTCCAGTGGATAAGGGAGTACCTAAGCAATAGGAAGCAGAGAGTTACAGTGAGGGGTGAGACCTCAGACTGGCGTGAAGTCACCAGTGGAGTCCCACAGGGCTCTGTACTTGGACCTATCCTGTTTCTGATATACGTAAATGATCTCCCAGAGGGTATAGACTCATTCCTCTCAATGTTTGCTGACGACGCCAAAATTATGAGAAGGATTAAGACAGAGGAGGACAGCTTGAGACTTCAAGAAGACCTGGACAAGCTGCAGGAATGGTCGAACAAATGGCTGTTAGAGTTTAACCCAAGCAAATGTAATGTAATGAAGATAGGGGTAGGAAGCAGGAGACCAGATACAAGGTATCATTTGGGAGATGAAATACTTCAAGAGTCAGAGAGAGAGAAAGACCTGGGGGTTGATATCACGCCAGACCTGTCCCCTGAAGCTCATATCAAGAGGATAACATCAGCAGCATATGCCAGGTTGGCTAACATAAGAACGGCCTTTAGAAACTTGTGTAAGGAATCTTTCAGAACATTATATACCACATATGTCAGACCAATCCTGGAGTATGCGGCTCCAGCATGGAGTCCCTATCTAGTCAAGCATAAGACTAAACTGGAAAAGGTTCAAAGGTTTGCCACCAGACTAGTACCCGAGCTGAGAGGTATGAGCTACGAGGAGCGACTGCAGGAATTAAACCTCACTTCGTTGGAAGACAGAAGAGTTAGGGGGGACATGATCACCACATTCAAGATTCTCAGGGGAATCGACAGGGTTGATAAAGACAGGCTGTTTAACACAAGGGGCACACGCACTACGGGACACAGGTGGAAGCTGAGTGCCCAAATGAGCCACAGAGATATTAGAAAGAACTTTTTTAGTGTCAGAGTGGTTGACAAATGGAATGCATTAGGAAGCGATGTGGTGGAGGCTGACTCCATACACAGTTTCAAATGTAGATATGATAGAGCCCATTAGGCTCAGGAAACTGTACACCTGTTGATTGACGGTTGAGAGGCGGGACCAAAGAGCCAGAGCTCAACCCCCGCAAGCACAACTAGGTGAGTACAACTAGGTGAGTACACACACCCACCCACTCTCACTCACCCCCTCTCATATATATATATATGAATATAAGTATATATATATGCACCCACCCACAGGTAATAGAAGCATTTATAGGGGAAATATGGAAGGGTGTACTTCTGTCTCAAGCGAGCAACTTAATATTTTCCGCCATCCGGCAAGAATATTTGTGGCTGGATTCAGTAATTCTGGCAAGACTACCCTCGTAGGAAATGTATGTGTTAAATACCACGGAATATTCTCAAAAATTGTAGTGTCAACTGCAAATAATACAGAACATCCTCTTTCAAACATTCCCTCTCTACGAAACAAGGTTACTCTCTCCCAGGAGCTGATTAACCCATTAGAGTATAAAGATCCTTTTTCGAATGAGTCAGTTTTGTATATAATTGACGACTTATACCTGGAAGCCATACAAAGTCCAATTATTGCCAATATCTTCACCCGAGGGAGACACAGTAATATTTCTGTAATTCTAATTAGTCAAAATTTGTTTCCTCAGGGGAAATATGCCAGGACAATAACTCTGAATTGTTCCCATTATATATTAATGAAGCAGAGAGACATAACCCAACTTGAAATTTTAAGTGGACAGTTATACGGTCGAAAAACTATTAATAATTTCGTTGAAATATACCGTCGGGCAATATCCCAGAGGGAGTATGGCTATTTATTGGTCGATCTGACAGTTCCTGAGCCATTGCAACTACGAACGAACATTGCCAATGAAGACCACTGTGAAATTGTTTATCAAAAGTAATAATAAAAATGACTCTAACAACACAGAAACGGTCAATTCTTACCACCATCTATAATGACATTTCCAGCTTGGGTGGTTTCACAGGATCAATTCAGAAATTGCATAAGGCTGCCAGACTTAAAGACTCCAACATCAGTATTGCAGATGTTAAGGAGTTTCTTCGTGGAGAGCGATCTTTCACCTTACATAGGGGAAATTTAGTTAGGTTCCCCCGCCGGAAAATATTAGCTCCTAAGCCCCGTACCATAATTGCTTGTGACCTAGGGGACTTTTGTAGTTTACAAAAATACAATAATGGTGTTAAATATATTTTAATTTGTGTTGATGTTTATTCCCGCCTAATGCAGACTCAACCCTTAAAAACAAAAAATTCGAGTGATGTGTTAGTCGCCCTAAGGAAGATATTAGAGGAAACTCCTCAGTTTCTTGGAGTAAGGCGGATATTCACTGACCGAGGAAAAGAATTTTACAACAGGGCAGTTCAAAATTATTTGAATAAGAAAAATATTAAACTATATAGTGTATTTTCGGAAATGAAATCTAGCATAGTGGAACGTGCCATCAAAACTCTAAAACATAAACTGTACCGTTATATGACCCAAGCTAATTCATTAAAATACATTCACATCTTACCGTCCGCTGTAGATGTATACAACAACACATTCCACAGGTCGCTGAAAAATACTCCACTTGCCATTCATAAATTGCAAAATATTGAAGATATACGAAGACAGTTTAAGGTCATGTATTTAAACAATGACTCCACCATATCTCCCATCAGTCCTCAGCTGCACCTTGGGCAGCATGTACGATTGGCTAAACGTAGGAATATATTTCACAAAGGCTTTTGGCCCCAAAATACAGAAGAAATATTTCTAGTGTCACATATTGACAGATCACATCCAATCCCAACCTATAAAATCAAAGATTTAAACAACGAGGTGGTCAGTGGTATGTTTTATGAGCAAGAATTGATCCCAACAACCCTTCCAGAGTATTTTCCTATAACGATATTACGGAGTAGGAAAACATCGAAAGGACACAGAGAATACTTCGTCAAGTGGAGAGGGTACCCAGATTCTGCCAATAGTTGGATTAGTGGTCAAGACATTACCAAATTTAACAAAAAATGACAGTTCAACAGGACTCTCTCGTAGAGAAACATCACCAACTGTTATTTTTACTAAATAATTTATCACCCAAGAAGCGGAATAAACTAATCAAGGCTCTAAAACGACAGGAAATTGAATCAATTTGTGAAATTTTTGCCAATTTTCTGAAACGAAACATCCCAGTTCAACCGCAAATAATTAATGGGCTACAGAGGTATCAGAACGACATTCGTTCTGTAGCTCGTAAGAAAACTCCTCTCTACAAGAAGAAAAACATCTTAACCTCCAGACGAGGTGGAGCTATATTGGCAGCTCTGCTACCTTTGGCTGTATCATTAATTTCCTCCCTAATAAGGTAATTACGTAAATAAGTAACGAGAGGAAAAAAATGGTGAAGGAATATTGTCTGGTACCACGATTCATAGCTGAAAAATATTTATTTAATAAAAACAAGAACACATCACCGCCTCTTAATGAGGAAGGACTGTCCTCCCCCAGTGGAGAAAGTAAGTCCTTCTCTTTAAAAAACGAAAGCAATAGTGTTGGTGGTAGCTGTAACCACTCCAGCTGTGACTCTATCGATGGTGGTGGGGGAGTGGGGGGAGTGGACGCTCTCTCCTCTCACCTGACAACAAGAAGATGTGACCAACGTTGCCACACAAGCTCCTCCAGACGGGCAGGCTTACTCACACGACCATTAAATGACATTGGTCCTACCGCTGCCGCCGCCGCCACCGCCGCGGGGCGGTCCTTTAAACAAAAAACGCGACGCGGCGGTGCGGGCGCGCCCCTTTTTTAAAAAAAAGAGAAGGGAACATTCCATTCTACCGCCCGAAATGCGTGTAATTGTTGCTGGACACACTCCCCATAAAGCCATCATCACGAGTCAAAATCCAAGTCTGGATAACTTAATAAATGTGAATTTTAAAATTGAGGAAATTCCTCATGTCAAAACATTATTGAACATGTTTGAACAAAACAGCCAACAGGTGATATGGGATTCCCATGGAAATTTATTAAAACCTGTACGAAATTTAAATATTTTAGATATAATTAAGACTTTAGCCTTTACTAAAGGACAGTTTAGGACAGCTGACAAGGAGGATGTAAGGATTTTACTGAAGGTAGCTGGCATAGAGCCGACCTTCATACGAAATTATCGAGCCAGATCACAGTTAAAAGGGGGGAGGGGCATCCATAGGAGACCCCATTGGGACCCATATTGAAGACCTATATGAACCACGCCTTAATCGTCATTATGGTCAGTTGTGTGTTCACCATGGAGCAAGCTTCCAACCCCCCGCCTCCTGCAACTGAGGAAGACAAATCTCCTCTATTGAAGAAGTTGGTTGCTACTCAACGGTACTACAAGTATGTCGAACACAAAAGTAGATTGATATACGCATTGTGGGATTGTTACGACCGCCTTGTGTTGAGTGCTCCCCCAGAACGATTTTTTAAGTCATTTGGGGAAACGGTGAAACGTTATGAAGAATATTCATCCCAGGAAATCCAGACGGAGATATGGCAAATGGAAAAATTAATCTTCCAACACCGGGACCAGGTCACAGCCTTCGAGTCTGGGCGGAGTGTCTATGGACTTATAAGGTGAGGAATGTGGACTCTACCCCACCACCCCCACTTTCCTCCCCCTCCAGGATGGGGAAGGTAGGTGTATTTAAAGGCCTCCCCACCGTCGCTCCTTGGTCACTGTAGCTGTTGTTGACGAGAACCTCCCCACACTCGCCCTCCGCCATGTCCTTGTCGTCCATAAAGTCGATAGATAGCGACATTACCGACGCCAACGCCTTCGGCGTTGGCGACGTGGTTGTGTATGACCTACCCGCTGCCATTGTGCGCCCCTATGGTCTAGCAAATATTGTGTGGCGGGTGTTTCCATACGCCCGTGTGGAACGTGTTGGTCTGACTAATGTCAACAGGGCCACAATTCGTTATCGGTCTACCCCAGGGGACATTGAAGTGAAGATAGCCCCCCTACCCACCGACGGGCAAGATATGGTCGAAGAACCTATCTTGTTCTTCAGACCCACCATCGTGGCGCTAATTTCTTCATTCGGAGCAGGAGCACCCTTCGAGTCCAACCCTATAGCCCAAGAACAAGTTCAGACTTCGGCTGACACTCACTACATCGCCAACGTCACCCAGGATACAGCCAAAAACCGCCTTACTGGCTAAAAGAGGCCCTAAGGAAGGTGGGCAACCTCATAATAAGAAGCCCAACCATGTTTCGACTGGTGGTGCCCCATGGGTTAGGGGCTTCCCGTGATGGTATGGACAACTGGCACAAGGACATCGGACCCATGGTGATCTCTCTCCACCGTGAATTGAGCAAGCATAACAAAGAGCTCGTAATAATGAAACGTGCCACACCTGCTATCCCATCAATGGCACCCCTCCCGATCGATGACCCCAGAGGAGAGGGGGATAGTACAACTATCACCCTGGACGCTGTGGAGGAGGAGGGGGTCTCCACCCCAGGAACCTCTTCCCGTTCTACACTTCCAGCACCACCGGCCACCCCCAGGAAGAAGAGACATCTACAGGAATATACATCCAGCACCACTACCACTGCCCCTCCACCTCCCCCCACATCATCTGGAACGGTCAAACGCCGCATCGAATCCACTATCGACATCGATCCTCGTCCGAATCGCCATATCGAGTCCATCCTCGACGGAGAGTCACAGGAAATATTCCTGTTATCCTCTCCCCCGAAAAAACAACGGAAGCTGTAACCACCCCCCGGTGGTAGAAGAGGTGGTAGCAACACCATCAGTAACAGTAGCAGCAGTGGCAGTTGCATCATCTACAACAGCCCCCAATGTGGTGATGGTAGTAGCAGTGGTAGTAGTAGTAGTAGTAGTGGTGACGGTGGTACGAACAGCTTCAGCAGCAGCAGCAACAACAGCAGCAGCAGCAGCAGCAGCGACAACAGCAACAGCGACAGCTCCACTACTGTCAGCAGTAGCAGTTGCATCATCTACAACAGCTCCCACGACGGTGACAGCAGCGGTAGCAGAGGAGTCGACAGCAGCAACAGCGACAGCAGCAGCAGCAGCAGCAGCAGCTGTTCTTTTAAAGTAATTTTTTGTTGCGGGACTCTTTCCCCCGATGTAGTTTCTTTTAAAACAAATATTTTCCTTTTGTACTTTAATAAAATAAAATATAAGTAGTGTTGTTTTATTTCCCTCAATCAGTTCTTAAGTGCACAATGGCCGAGGAACATTACGTATATCTTACCAGCCTCGACCAAGGAGATTTATACAACAACACAAGTTCGGCATTTACAAACACCATCCCTACACTACATTTAAACCCTTCCATAAAACATGAGGTAGCTTTAGTCAACATACTTCTACCCAGACGAATTAACGCCATAATTAAGGATGAGGGGGAGTCTGCCATAGATATCTATGCTACTTTTAAACGTGGAACTCTTTCTAAAAGTCCAGAACATCTAATTTACTCCTTCCTCCCCAAAACCAACATATTATCGAGAAACATCAAATACATTACAGAAGAGATTAGCCGGCAAATAATCACTGACATGAAACTAAGTTTCAGGAGTGATTTCAAAATATACTTCCCAAATACAGAACCAATCCTCACCTATGACCAATCTTTAGAGCGTGTATTACTAGCTTCAACTCTTAATAATGAAGGTACTGGCTCGTTATATTCTCTCAGTCTTCAATTTAAACACAGAATAGCTAATGTACTTGGTTTTGATAGCGCTCGCAAATACACCATTTATCGGGCAAAAACAGATGACATTACAACAGCCTCCAAGGTTGTGGCCTCATTCCCCCCAGACAATGACGGGGGTTGTGATTATTTACTCATCTATAGTGACGTCATTGAACCGGACCGATATGGGGGGCAGATTGTAAATATCTTGGACGCAATCAGTTATCATGACTCATATTCTAGAGGGGCTCATCCCCTAGTGTACAAGGCATTAAACACTAACACATTGGAGAAAGTAAGTATTAAAATAACAGATCAGTTTGGGCGAATGGTTAGTTTTGAAGATGGAAGGTCGGTTACGGTAGTCTTGCATATCCGTCCTAAAGTATAGCAAATATAAAAACTATAAATATATATAGAAGTGTTTACCACAACTTTCGGTTATTGTATGAAGAGGTGTCAGTATGCGAGTACCGTTCATCCCCCCCTCTCAGAGGGAGTTTGGGGAGATCTTCCTCCCCCCCTCTAGGAGACATGGGATGAGAGGGGGAGCGATGGATGACATACGCACTTTCCAAGCTCCTTATCTCAGATCTGGCGGTGGTTTTTTTGGAACCTTGGCTGGCTTGGCTCGACGGGCCATACCATTTTTCATGAAAGCTGTAACACCTAGTGCAATCGATTTTGGGAAAAATGTTCTTGGTGATTTAACTAGTGGTAAACGGGATGTGAAGAGTGCTCTGAGAACTCACGGTATTGATGCTCTTAAAACTGTGGGAAAGAAACTGGTAACAGGTGGGAAAATTAAACGACTCTCCAGGAGAATAAAAAATAAAAAAAAAATAAAAAATGTAAACGAGGTCTTGGGTATAAAAATGACGTATTTTCCCTAACGTAAGCAGTCACACTTTACCTTTTCGGAGGGGATCATGGCAGGGGCTAGTGGAGCTGGGATGAAAATTCCATTAGAATATTATAGCTCCAGTATTATTGACCAATTTCCTAGAAGTAACAGAATACGTAATGTGGAAAGTTCAATTGCCTCTACACAGCAAATAGACATTCTTCCTGTCAACCTCCCCATTAATCAACGCTTGCGGGATAATTACTTAGAATTCCGCATCCCCGGAACCCAGGGTGCCTTCTTAGATCTAGCTAATATTGTTATAGACTTTAAGGTATCTTTAACGAAAGATGACGATACCACAAAATTGGAAGAGGATGATTATGTGGAATTTGTGAATGGCTTGTCAAATACCATGTTTAAAGGTGTCCAGGTGTTTTTAGGGGAGCAGGTAGTTGAAACAAATTCTAATTTTAATTATTGGTCGTTTATTAAATTAATTACCTCCCTACCCCCTTCAAAAATGTCTTCCTTGGGGAGACTTGGGGCCATTCGTAGGGACTGGAGTGATGACGGTATAATCCCTAACGAATTTACAAATACATTTTTCACCGGAGCAACCGCCACGGATAAAAAATTTATGAGTAATTTAAAAGAAAAAGGTTTGTCAATGTGTTTTCCCCTAGTATTGGATGTAACAACCCTAGACCAATTCATATTAGATAATATAGATGTGCGTCTAAGATTGGAGCTCTCTCCACACGCTTGGGTAATAAATACAAGTGTAGTCGATGGCTCTAAGTATCGCCTGCATATGGATTATGCTAAGTTATGGGTAACACGGGTGTTCCCCTACCCAAGTGCCTACCTTGCCTTAAACAGCTCGCTGTTAGCATCTCCTGACCCCATAACCTATACTTTCAATAGAACCATTTCTAAAACATATGTCCTGGCGGGGAATCAAACCAGCCTCTTAATTGATCAGCCTTGGGCCCAAGTAATCCCTCAAAAGATATTCTTGGTAGTTGTTGCAATGAATTATTTCGCCGGTCTCCACCAAGGTAATGGATTATATTTTGAAAATGCAAAGCTGAAAAATATTGCTATGTATTTAAACAATAATGCAATTTATCGAATTGGGGGTGATTTCGACAACCATTACTCCCGTCTTTATTACGAAACTTTGAAGACATTAGGGCTAGAGCGTGATTCGCTACTAGCCTATGACACCTTTAATAAGGGGAGATCAATATTCGCCTTTGACTTAACCACCA
Organism: Procambarus virginalis; assembly: GCA_020271785.1. Lineage (NCBI taxonomy): Eukaryota > Metazoa > Arthropoda > Malacostraca > Decapoda > Cambaridae > Procambarus > Procambarus virginalis. Next base: position 14,016 of record WNGS01162461.1, on the reverse strand, counting down.
TTCAAACAAAAGATTCCCTCCCTGTGGAGAAATCTGGCAACTTGCGTATGGAGCTTGAATTTGGTAGTGGTGTTACATATAACAGACTGGTTTTACTGTTTGGAGAAACGACAGGAGTACTATCCATCGATGGACAAAGAACTGTTCTATGTGACGTGCGGGCTTAAAAAACATAATGAATTGTTATGATATAAATATTAATTTAAAAAATAATCTAGGGGATCGAGTTGTCTACCTGGGGTGTTACAACGCGGATGAGGTTGAATATTTAAATATCTCGTCAAGAAAACCTATCGTCTTCATAAGTAATATTTTACCGTCACACAGTAGATTAACCATGGGTCATTGGGTAGCTATTTATGTTGATAAAGTTAAACGCAGAATGTTTTTTTTCGATAGTTATGCAATGCCGGTGGTGACTTACGGACATTATTTTCAAGGATTTATTAAAACTAACAAAATAACAGAGGTGTATGGAATGTGGTACAGACTCCAAAGCGATTTTACTCTCGCTTGTGGACTCTATTGCATCATGTTTGTTCACAGAATAAGTCATCTGGGGTTGCCTTCATCGGTACATTACTTCCATAAAGTATTTTCCAGCGTTACTTTAAAATTAAACGATAAACGAGCCCTCGCTTATGCGAGACGATATTTTCCTATGAAACAACATTGTGTTAGGACATTTTGTAGGGGAGTAGGGGTTGGTTCTTATAGGTGGTGTAGAGAATATTTTTGTTAGGTAGGCAACCCACCTAATAGGAAGTACGGCCTATAAAAACACCTCCCACCCACAACCTCTCCAGAAGACAAAACAACCTCAAACATCCTACAATGGAAGGTGTCTCCCCCCAAACAACAACTACAGGGAAGATTGAAGTCCTTGAGGGACCTGGTTAGTATTACCCTCACTTTCTGGTAAAGATTTAGTTTTTCCCTCATTAAAAAAAAAGATTGTACATCCTCTATTTTTCATTCTTATTTTTTTCCTCCAGTGCAATTCTTGGGACCGGTCCACTTTTGTAAAGTAGTAATTCTACAAGGGAGATCTCCCCCATCCAAGAGGCTGTTACGTAGTCTACTTGACAACACCTGCTGTAGAGGACTCAAGGTCGCCCCTGCAGGGAGAGAGGTATGTACTAGCCATTCTTAGAAGGAAATAAAATATTTTTCCAATAAAAACATATGGAGCTATAAGAAACCCTTTTAACCGTCATAAATTATTTTCCACATCTCTTTCCAGAACACTTCAGATGTGACTGGGGGGGAAACTCACCCAAAAGGCCTCCACCCAACTCACCCCTCACCCCCAAGAGAGGGGGGTGGGGGTCAAGGCCTTCCCCCACTCACCACAGACGGAGAGACATCAGAATTCTACTCAGATGAGGATGGGGAGGAGGGGGGGGAGTGAGGAATAAGAGAGAGGGGCCCATAACTACAATTAACTATTATAATTAACTTCTTATACATCATTGTTGTGATTTTACCTAATAAAGTATTAATAAAATTCTTTGATTTTTAATACTCCTTAAATACTCTTATAAATATATAAGAATCTGCTGCACCACCCAAGGTCACCAAGTACGATATGGGTCTGAACTATAAGTGTGTCAGGAGGGCGTTGACCCTCTTACGGTTCACTCAAGGCCACACAGTACGAGGGAGGGTGGGGGACCCCACCTCTACTCAGACTAACCTGTTTTTTTTGTTACACCCGTCCCATGGCGGGGTGTGGCTGGCTCTCACCCGTGTTTAGTATACAATAAATTCATTTTTTTTACTTAAATATACTGTCTTACTACTACTGTATAAATGAACATATCCATACCGCTATATACATCAGTTATCTTGACCACTTCTACCAAGATGACCCAATATGGAGTGGCACTATGTGGCACCCCGCTTCTGATTTCCTTATCTGATTTCTATACAAGGAGTGGGATGGGAAGACTGTATAAATGAACATATCCATACCGCTATATACATCAGTTATCTTGACCACTTCTACCCTCCCCCCAGATGACCTAATATGGAGTGACACCATGTGGCACCCCGCTTCTGATTTCCTTATCTGATTTCCATACAAGGAGTGGTATGGGAAGGCACGAATTACCCTACTACATCGCCATACCAAATGTTTGTTTGAAAAATTTTCCATTAAAACTAAAATAAATGGTCTTTATTACACAATTTGATAAGTTCTAATACTTTTGGTCTGCAAGCTCAAATTTATTTAGGCAGTTCCTCACGTAGAAATTCTAACAGGTCATCAACGGGTACTTTAGTGAATAAAGAGGTCACATCGAAACTTATTAGTTTAAAATCAAAATTTAAATTCAGTGTGGATAGCTATTAACTAAGTCTACATTGTTTGTCAAGTGTGAGTTGGAAATAGTACCAACATAGGGGACAAAACCTTGACTAACCACTTAGAAAGTTTATAAGCCGCCGAACCAATTGAACTAATAATCGGCCTTGCCGGATTATTTGGCTTATGAGTTTTTATAAGACCATACATGTAAGGAAGAGAGGGGGATCGACTTGTTAGCCTAGATATCAACTCCTTATCACCTTTACACACAGTTTTAAGAGATTTGTTAAAATGTGCAATCACTTTTTCAGTAGGATCTATTAATCAATAGATAAGTATCCCTGTCTTCCAGGAGTAACTCCATTTTCGGACATAGTCATCTTTATTCATAATAACTACTGCATTTGACTTATCAGCCTTGGTAATATGTAATGAACTATCTTTTTGAGATTTCTGAACGCATGAACAAATCGGCTTGGACAGTTAGGAACAGAAGTGTTAAGTAAAACACCATACATCAACCCTTTGCACACATTAATATCTTCAACTGAGACATTACTATACTTTTCAAGATTGCAGAAACCTTTGGCAATATCTACATAATTGACTGTTCCAATAGATGGCAAAGCTCAGACCATATCCTAATGCAGTAATCGTTTCATTATCAAGCTGTCTATCTGAGAGGTTTATAACAAACTCCTGGTTAGAGTGTTATTCCAGTCACTTCGTTGAATAAGGTTCTTTAATTTGAAATCAAGTTTAGTACTCACCTTTCTGCAGGTAGACCTCAGAGTAGTATAACAGTAATCCATCAAACAACGGTTCCACTCAGGCGGAATGGCTTGGAGAAAAGCATACTTACATTTATTCACCACTTTAAAACATTCACGAACTTCAAATTTAAGTAAATCGATGTTTTTTATAAGCACTATGCGGGGTATCTCACATTTCCTGGGGACCNAATGCAAAGCTGAAAAGTATTGCTATGTATTTAACAATAATGCAATTTACGAATCGGGGGCGATTTTGATAAACCATATTCCCGCATTTATTATGAAACTTTGAAGACATTAGGCTTAGAGCGTGATTCACTACTGCTCTATGACTCTTTTAATAAGGGAAGATCAATATTCGCCTTTGACTTAACCTCCATTCAAACGAAGGATTCCCTCCCTGTGGAGAAATCTGGCAACTTGCGTATGGAGCTTGAATTTGGCGGTGGTGTTACATATAACAGACTGGTTTTACTGTTTGGGGAAACGACAGGAGTACTATCCATCGATGGGCAAAGAAACTGTTCTATGCGACGTTCGGCATAAAAAAAAAACACAATGAATTGTTATGATAAAATATAATTTAAAAGATAATCTAGGGGATCGAGCGGTCTACCTGGGCTGTTACAACGCTGAGGAGATAGAACAGTTAAATATCTCCTCAAGAAAACCTATTGTTTTCATAACTAATATTTTACCATCACACAGCAGAATCACTATGGGACATTGGGTAGGAATTTATGTTGATAAAGTAAGCATCAGATGTTTTTTTTATAGTTATGCAATATCACCGGCTACTTACGGGCATCATTTTCAAGGATTTATTAAAACTAACAAAATAAGAAAGGTGTTTGGAATGCGCTACAGACTCCAAAGTGATTTTACTCTTGCCTGCGGGCTCTATTGCATCATATTTGTTCATAGAATAAGCCACCTGGGCTTGCCTTCAACAGTACATTACTTACATAATGTATTTTCCAGCGTACTTTAAAATTAAACGATAAACTCGCCCTCTCTTATGCGAGACGATATTTTCCTATGAAACATCATTGTGTTAGGACATTTTGTAGAGGTATAGGAGTTGGTTCTTATAGGTGGTGTAGAGAATATTTTTGTTAGCTAGGCAACCTACCTAACAAGGAGTGTAGCCTCCTATAAAAAGCCCTCCCCCCCAACCCCCAACCCCCTCAGAAGACTGTCTTCCTCCTACGAAATGGAAGGTGTCTCTCAAAAAAAAAACACCTGCTGGGAAAATTGAAGTCCTTGAAGGACCTGGTTAGTATTACCCTCACTTTCTGCTAATAGATTTATTTTATGTTTATTTCCCCTAATAAAAAAAAGTTTGTATATCCTCTATTTCACCTCTTATGTTTTCTTCAGTACAGTTCTTGGGACCCATCCACACTTGTAGAGTAGTAATTCTACGTGGAGGGTCTGTCCCAAACAAGATGCTGTTACGTAGTCTAATTGACGATGGCTGCTGAAGAGGACACAAGGCTACTCCTGCAGGGGGAGAGGTATGTACTAGTTGTTCTTAGAGAAAAAAATAGAATATTTTTATAATAAATATATAATCTTATAAAAAAAAACCTTTAATCACTATAAATTATTTCCCCCATCTCCTTCCAGAACACTTCCGATGAGAGAGAGGAGGAAACTCAGCCAAAAGGTGTTCACCCAACTCCCCCCCCACACCCCCAAGAGGGGGGGGATGGGGGTCAAGACCTTCCCCCACTCATCACTGACGAAGAGACGTCAGAATTCTACTCAGATGAGGATGGGGAGGTGGAGGGGGACGAGGGATAAGGGGGGGTAGAGCTGTAGTAAGTGAAATATGGCAGGAGCACACTGTAAACTACAATTATTAACTAACATAATTACTTATACATTTTGTGTATTTTTACCTAATAAAGCATTTAATCAATTATTTAATGTTTTTTTAACCCTGTTAATATATTGTATAAAACAAGTATTATTTCTTTTCACCCTCATTTATTTTGAGTATATATATCCTATATAGCCCCGGACATATATGCATATAGTCCTGAAGGGACCATTCAGTCTTGTTCGATTATATTTCCTTTAATTAGCCCTAAATAATGACAAGGTGTTTAAGGAGATACCCAGAGTAAGTGAAATATGGTGAGAGCTCACCGTAGACTAAATTTGAGGTGGGTCTATCTGGAAAAAGCTAACTAGTTGATGCTAGAAAATCCCCATCACACAGGATGGTTTGCCTCTGTATGACTAACCATCCTGTGTGATGGGGATTTTCTAGCATCAACTAGTTAGCTTTTTTGACACACTGTACTCCACTTCATATAGTCTAGGGTAGCTGCACTAATGCAGATGTACCTAAGGAATTAATAAAAAAAAATGGCACACCGCCTCTGATTCCATTGTATGATAAGTGGGCCTATCTGGCTCCCCGCCTCTGAGTCCATTGTTTGATAAGTACCTCCCATTATTTGTTAAGTGTCCCTATCTGGCTCTAAATATACTACTCGTTTCCCTGCTTAGCTCATTTGTACAAGTTCTTTATTATCAGACCAATTCCCCTGATATTTAAGAACACTATATTTCTGCGTAGTAAAATAAATCAAGACATTAACCAAGTTTCAGCTAATGTCCTCCACCGTAGTTCAATGTTCATCAAATTATTTCAGATCAAGGCCTTCTCCAGTCTATCAAAGTCAGCAACATATCCATTAATACCCTTTTCCTACATTACCTTCGCATCCCCAACTTATCCAAACCTTCAATAATCATACTGTATTTGCATATTTCTCTACAAATTCCCTTCATGTTCTTCACATAATCAGTGTTCATTCTTCGTATTCCCTACGATCATTATCATGTTCCCCGCTTGTTCACTGGGTTCATCAGCTTTTCTTACATGCTCTCTATCATTTTCCCCGTATGTTCACTGTATTCTTTGTCATGTTTTCATGTACTTCATATGTTCTCTGTACAACTTTTATACGCAATATTCATGTTCCTCTACAAGTACACGTTCCTCACAAGATTACTTCGTTTATCACCTACACTTACAAGTTTTCTACATTCTTTGTCATATTCTCTATTTTCTTCACAAGTTCATTGTTCATTCTTTGTATTCCCTATTCTCCTTATCATGTTTTCATGTTCTCGGTAAGTTCATATTCCCAGCATGTTCACTGTATTCATCAACTTTTCTTACATTTGTTCTTTGCCATGTCCCCCATATGTTCTCTGTGTTCATTCCCTTACATGTTATTTAACGTTCCTTAACTAAAAATCTTTCACCAATCAACTAAAACATAATCACTTTCGTCATTTCTGAACTAAAAAATTACTTGTCAATCAACTAAAAATAGTCAGGATTAGCCTCGTTCAACACTGTTCTTAACTAAATAACCTTTCTCTTAGCAAAAAATTGTCAAAGGAAACTTTCCAATACTGTTCATAACTAACTTTATCCATCATTCAACAGAAAAAGTCATGTTCATCATTTCTGAACTAAAAGTATTCGTCAATCAGCTAAAAAATAGTTACTTTCATCATGTTTCCCTGTCATTTCTTAACTGAAATATCACTTCTCTCAACTGAAAATAGTCAAGTGTGGCCTCTTTCCAACACTGTTCTTAACTAAAGTATCCTTTCACTTCCCTAAAAATAGTCAAATGTAACTTTTTCATCACTGTTCCTAACTAAAATTATTTGTCTCTAAGTAAGAAAAAATAGTCAAATGTAACTTCATCCAGCACTTTTGTAACTAACCGTATACTTCAAAGAGTAAGAAAAAGTCACTTTCATCATGTTTGCTTGTCATTTCTTAACTGAAATATCACTTCTCTCAACAGAAAATAGTCAAGTGTAGCCTCTTTCCAACAATGTTCTTAACTAAAGTAACCTTTCTCTTCGGTAAAAATAGTCAAGGAAACTTCTTTCAACACTTTCTCATCAGTCATTATGTTTCGTCAAGTAAGAAAAAATAGCCAAAGATATCTATCATCGCTGTTCTTAACCAACATTTATACTTCATAGAGCACTAAAATAGTCACTATCATCATATTTTTCATGTCTTTCCTCAACTAAAATAGTCAAATGTAACTTCTTTCAGCACTTTCGTAAGTAACAGTATACTTCATGGAATAAGAAAAATAGTCAAAGTCTCTATTCGAGACATCAAGGACACTCTTCGAGATATCAAACACACTATCAAACATTCCAAAAAGTTACTCGCATCCTCAAAGTTATTCTCAGAGTCTTCAAAAAGTTAATCTCAGTCATCAAATGTTATTCTCTAAGTAACATTTCCTTCATCAGAGAAACTTTCTAAGGCATCTTCGTTCATTAAAGTTATTCTCAGAGGCATCTAAAGTTAATATCTAAGACATAAAAGTTATTCTCAGAGTTATCAAAATTATTCTCGAAGTCATCAAAAAGGTATTTTCACGTACTCAAAAGTTAATCTTGGTCATCACAATTGTTCTGTAAGATATCTTCAAGACATCAAAACTACTCTTCAATACATCAAAGACACAAACAAAATACTTCTCATGTCCACAAAAGTTAATCTAAGAGCTATCAAAAGTTATTCTCAGACATCTTCATCCATAAAAGTTATTCTCAGAGACATCAAAGTTATTCTCTATGTCACCGAAAGTTATTCCCAGAGCTACCAAAAGTTATTCTCACGTACTCAAAAGTTAATCTCAGTCATCAAAGATGTTCTGTAAGTCATAAAAGTTTTTCTCTAAGTCATAAAAGCTATCCTCTGAGCTATCAAATACTACTCATGTTCTCAAAAGTCATTCTCTAAGTCATATAAGTTATTCCCAGAGACATTATAATTAATCTGTCATCAAAAGTTAATCTCAGTCATCAAATGTTATTCTCTAACTAACCTTTCGTTCATCGGAGAAGCTTTCTAAGACATCTTCGTTCATCAAAGTTGTTCTCTAAGTCTTCAAAGTTGTTCTCAAAGTCATCAAAGTTAATCTCTAAGTCGTCAAAGTTATTCGCTGAGCTAACAAAAGTTATTCTCAGAGCTAGCAAAAGTTATTTCAGCGTCATCAAAGGTAATCTCTAAGTCACTTTCATTCATCAAAGTTAATCTCAGAGTCGTCAAAGGTAATCTCTAACTCACTCATGTTCTCAAAAGTCATTCTCAAAGTCATCAAAGTTATTCTCAGAGTCATCAAAGCTATTTTCAGTGTCATCAAAGGTAATCTCTAACTCACTTTCGTTCATCAAAGTTTATCTTAGAGTCGTCAAAGGTAATCTCTAACTCCCCTTCGTTCATCAAAGTTGTTCTCTAAGTCACTTCGTTCATCAAAGAAACTCTCCTTCTTCCAACAAGTTATACTTTAAGACATCAATGTTGTTCTCAAGACATCTTCAGGCATAAAATTTCTCTCCAAAATGTAACTAGTTCAGCTTTTCATGTCAAACTTACTTATATTTCTGTTAACTTACCTTAAAACAATTCTCTGAACAACACTGCATAAACCTAAACCTAACCTAACCTAACCTAACTTACCTAACTTAACCTAATTTACCTAACCTAACTAACTTAACCTATCCTAACTTAACATGCGTAACCTAACCTAACCTAACTTACCTAATTTACATAACCTAACTAACTTAACCTATCCTAACTTAACTTGCATAACCTAACCTAACCTAACTAACCTAACCTAACGTAACCTAACCTAGCCTAACCTAACTTACCTAACCTAACTAACTTAACCTATCCTAACTTAACTTGCATAACCTAACCTAGCCTAACCTAACTTACCTAACTTAACCTAATTTACCTAACCTAACTAACTTAACCTATCCTAACTTAACTTGCATAACCTAACCTAACCTAACATAACTAACCTAACCTAATGTAACCAAACCTAGCCTAACCTAACTTACTTAACCTAACCTAACTTAACCTGACTTAACTTGCATAACCTAACCTAACCTAACTTGCATAACCTAACCTAATGTAACCTAACTTAACTTGCATAACCTAACCTAACCTAACTTACATAACCTAACTTAACTATCCTAACCTAACCTAACTTTACCTATCCTAACTTAACCCAGCCTATCCTAACTTAACGTAACATAACCTAACCTAACTTGCATAACCTAACCTAACTTAACTTGCATAACCTAACCTAACTTACATAACCTAACTTAACTATCCTAACCTAACCTAACTTTACCTATCCTAACTTAACCCAACCTATCCTAACTTAACATAACCTAACCTAACCTAACTTGCATAACCTAACCTAACTTAACTTGCATAACCTAACCTAATGTAACCTAACTTAACTTGCATAACCTAACCTAATGTAACCTAACTTAACTTGCATAACCTAACCTAATGTAACC
>WNGS01162460.1:198931-214849 GCA_020271785.1 Procambarus virginalis | reverse complement strand
ATTAGTTAATTTGCCTAATTATGGAAGAATTAGTGCCAGCTGTCCGAGTAGAGCGACGGGTCTTATATTAACGTAAATTGTCTTGCTGAGCCACCGGGATCGGGCGATCTTTTGCAACGTTTGCATTTAGATGAGGGGACAGTAAGATTGGTATACCTTGTGAGTTGCAAAACCGTGTCATACTGTGTTGGGCATAGTAATTAACGAGTTGCAGTATCGCAACTGTATGTGGGCAGTGCTAATTTATGTTTGCATGCCATTATATGTGTGACCTATGTAACCTTAGGGTTACTTTGTTTCTTTAAGTTTGTTGGAGAACTTGAGGATTCAGTGAGTTAATTAGGGGTAATTAACTTGATAAGGGGGTGCCACACTTGAAGTTGTTGAATGAGTGAGGCTGTTATGGGAGAACAGTGTGAACTTGAGCTTGTGGGAATACGTTCCGGTGCAATTAATTGTCCGTGTGACAATTAATTGACCACTCTAGCTAATTATGTAATAGCATTCTCATCATGAATTCACGTAGGGAGAGGATCTGTCAGAGTCTGTCAGTGATAGTGTTAACGTCAGTTGCTCGAGACTAACTGCCTTTCGGGGTTAGGGCAATTAGTGGCTCATGATAATTAGTGGAGTAATTAACGTCTGGAGTCTTGAGGACTCAGATGACTCGGTAAAGCGAGGTCATGGGGTAGCATAATACGTTATATTAATCATATTCGTCTGGTGACAGTGGATTAAGTTGCACTCATTGTTAATTAGGGTATTAACTCCTCTTCCGTGAATTCACAGTGTTTGATGAGACCTGCTTAGGCAGTGCGGAGTGAGACGTATTTTATGTATGATTAATTATCGGTCCTGGTGACAGTTAATTAATTGCTCAAGGTTAATTAGGGTAATTAGCACTCATTAGTAAGTAAAAGTAATTAATGATACACAGACTGTTGAGAAGCCACCCACTTGGGGTAGGCTTAGTTAACGTAACTCAATGGGGATGTAATTAGTGGTCCGTTTGACCTTAATTAAGAATTACTCACTGAATACTTGCAAGGAGTCAAGTGTGATGTAATTTAAGAGTTTGAGTTATTGTGACAAGAGGACTTGTGTTAACGTAGAGTACTATCATGTTGTTGTCTAGCGTGAGACACTTGTTTGTGATTAAAGTAGTACTTGTTGCTGACTGCTGTGATCAGTCAATTTCCATCATTATTCACATAATCAATGTTGTAATTGATTAAGGCAATTTCTTTTGGTTATCGTCTAGTGACGAGGGTAAAGTAACTTAGGGATGAGTGGAGCTGTGTCCCAGAATCCCACCTTGCCTGACTTTGTTCACTTTAGTTGTGATAGGGGGAGTCACTGTTAGACTACCCACTGATTACGGGGGTCGCTCCTGTGGGGGGGAGGACTTAAGCTTGTGATTAGAGTAGCTGCCACTAGGAAGCCGTGTCACTATTGATTGCTTGCTTGTGTCATCAGTGGAAGTTTTGTTCAGTTAGTTCATGTTGTCAGCCCGAAGTGTCAGCAGGATGGAGCCTGCTGTCATTTCTCGAGGGGCTGTTGAATAGCTGTGTTGCAAATGCCACTGGATTGACATTAACGTAATTAAATCACGCTGTGGTGTAACTTAGTCTGTGATATTTTTCTTTGAATTTGCAATATTGCGTCATCAGTGGGCACACCTGTGTTCAGGTTAGTTCAGTATGCAGCCACACAGCAAGGGTTGCTATTTAGCTGTTGGTTATGGTGCCACTGGATGGACATTAACGTAAAGATAAATTTGAGGAAGGGTGCTGGAGTTGCCAGTGAACCATTAGTTATTGATGTCATTGAAAGGCTACTGATTTGATTGCATTGCAACCGCTATTGCAGGTGTAGACTGCACTGAGGCGTAGAACAGTTAGGAGGTTACTGGAGACGTGTTCAGAACTCACTGTGTCATTTGTTGTAATTGATATAGATCTGTAGTTCTTGCTTGCTTGTTGATTCCTCTGTGGGCACGCTTATGTTCGAGTTAGTTCTTATGCAGTCCGAGGGGCTGTGTCTAGCGTCATTGATAGTGTCACAGGAAGGACTTCGAGTAACGTCATTGACATTCTTTTGTTTTAATGTAGTAGTCTAGTCTCTTGTTATTAATAAATTGTTATGACAGAAAACGGTCTTTGATGTCAACCTTCAACTATCCTGTGCCACTCCCATGTTCTGATATATTGATATTGTTGTTTTGATCTTGATATGACGGCTGTGCTCTTGGGAATTCGAATTCCAATTCATAGCGCCACACAACAAATAAAATTTGATTGTGAGAACCCGTCGGTTACCCTTTATTGGTTTTAACGTCATGTTTAACTAGGAGGAACCAGCGGCCTATTGTGGACAGGTTTCACCCCTGCTGGTGGAAGCCTGGCGGTTTGCTCCCGCTTCTCCTTTTTTTCTACTGGACTCATGCTTAACTGCCAAGAGCAGCCTTTAAACTTGTAGTCCACCTCCTAAGGGAGGTAGGCGTAGAGAAAAATCTCACACCATCACGGGACAGCGCGAAAGCACACAGAACAAGGAAAACAGAAATACATTACAGTAAACTGTCAGGCACGGCAAAAACAACAAGTACCACACAAGGAAAAATAAAAACATACCAATGGAAAAGAAACACACACTAACGCCTCCAAAACAAACTGAGGCCGTTACCACCACCAACACAATAAACACGTAATTGAAGAACATAGACGGCCCAAACAAGGGCAACGTTGGGTGATGCAGATAACCTCAAACAAGCAGTCAACCACACCCATAACAAAAGCAATGACATGAAGGCAGTTAAGGCGAAGTCTTCAACCCCCAAACAAGCATACAACCACATCCAAACTGAACAACAGACAGGGGAACACAGGCTACAGACTAAATCCATCACATCATACACGCCCAGACAACCGTCACACGCCAGGAAGGAAGACACCTCCGACCCTCGCTACAAGACACAGGCCGCCCGCAACAAAAGGGGACGCAGCCCCAAACACAAGAGTCAAGGATCGGGCACCATATAATAATAATCTGGCGGCATGTTGTCACTCGAGTGCGGTAAATTAGGCCGGTACGCAGGGCGAGGAGCAAGGGGAGGGGGGGGGGGGAGGCATGAAGAAGCAGAAGCCCCAGGACCTTTTTAACACCAAATCTGCACAACCACTGACACCAACGACCCCCACCTCTGTACACTGACACCGAGGGGGGGGGGGGACACTGGCAGGCACCGGCAAGGGAATCACTGCACCCTGCCCCTGCTCCACGTACACCACCGCCTTATCCACCCCACCTGCGCCCGCCACAGGCATTAATGTGGCTGGCCCACCAAGGGACCCCGAACTGGCAGACCCCTTCCTACGTTTCTGCTGAGGGACCCGGTCGTCCGGGCTCTACTGGTCCTGTAAGCGTCTAGGGGGATGCACATCCTCCATCGGAGAGGCAACTGGAACCGCTTGCCAAGCCGCGCGGCAACCACTCACGTCCAGAGACCCTACAGGCCGAGCCAGAGCCCCAGAACTGCTGTCCACAACAGACATTGATTCTCCCAAGGGAGCCGGAGCCACCAGGACAGCAGGCGGTACATTGTGTACCTCCACCGGTACCGACTGTCTTACACTAACCTGTAGTCGGAGCCGCATCCACACACACACCATCCTGTCGGCAGCCCTTTGATGCACAGGGAGCCCAACCGGTTCCGCGCAAGCCACTGCCGTCTGCCAGCCAGCCTCCACAGCCGGCTGGCTGGCAGACGGCACACCACCAACATCTAACACGTCCGTAGGATCCTCCTGGGATCGGAGTTGCGGTAAATCACTCTCGGGAAAACACCCTGAAGATATTTACATGAGCAGCGGCAAGCCTGTTGACCAAGCTGCTCAAACAGCCCATCCGACATTTCAAACTGGGCGCCACACACTGCCACATACTTCAACTTCACACTCAGGTACTTGCACAGTACCGCCACCATTGGGCATAGGGAACAAGCAGCCCTCACACCGATCAAGTAATGTCCTGAACACCTCAGGGTGAACAAATTTCACCACCACACGGCGGTCTTCCACAAGCTGTAACCCCACCAGGTCCGTCAACTGCAAACCAGTACTTCTGCCAGTGCAGTGCTAAGGTGTGTGTGGTCAACAAACGAGCCCCATATTTGGTCCTTCAGTCTCATGGCCACAGTGCGGTCCCATTCGGGACACCCTTCCACCGTCCGGAGGAGACAGCATTCACCTGGACATTGAAGACCCGCCCATACCGCGTAAAGTGACGCTGGAGAAGGGAGTCAGGGAACTCAAAGGGAGCACCATGAACTGCCACTTAGGTAGTCTCACTGCACCTGTCCGCCACTTCCACCGAGACACCACCCTCAGGCAAAGTGAAGGACCTCCCGTCATAGTGGTCAACAAAGTCACAATACTCAGCCTTGAAGCTGCATTTTACAATAGCTATGCCCGGATAAAAGCTGAACGCCGCAAACTGACGGCACATCAACCCGCAACATATTAAGCAGGACGCAGGACACCTGTGGTGAGCCAGTGTTGGTGTGGAGCCTCCAGGCCACCCCACCTGTGGTGAGCCAGTGTTGGTGTGGAGCCTCCAGGCCACACTTCCTGCAGTGAACCAGTGTTGGTGTGGAGCCTCCAGGCCACCCCACCTGTGGTGAGCCAGTGTTGGTGTGGAGCCTCCAGGCCACACCACCTGTGGTGAGCCAGTGTTGGTGTGGAGGCTCTAGGCCACACCACCTGTGGTGAGCCAGTGGTGGTGTGGAGCCACCAGGCTACCCCATCTGTGGTGAGCCAGTGTTGGTGTGGAGCCTCCAGGCTACCCCACCTGTGGTGAGCCAGTGTTGGTGTGGGGCCTCCAGGCCACCCCACCTGTGGTGAGCCAGTGTTGGTGTGGAGGCTCCAGGCCACACCACCTGTGGTGAGCCAGTGTTGGTGTGGAGGCTCCAGGCCACACCACCTGTGGTGAGCCAGTGTTGGTGTGGAGCCTCCAGGCCACCCCACCTGTGGTGAGCCAGTGTTGGTGTGGAGCCTCCAGGCCACCCCACCTGTGGTGAGCCAGTGTTGGTGTGGAGCCTCCAGACCACCCCACCTGTGGTGAGCCAGTGTTGGTGTGGAGCCTCCAGGTTACCCCCACCTGTGGTGAGCCAGTGTTGGTGTGGAGCCTCCAGGCTACCCCACCTGTGGTGAGCCAGTGTTGATGTGGAGCCTCCAGGCCACACTTCCTGCAGTAAACCAGTGTTGGTGTGGAGCCTCCAGGCCACACTTCCTGCAGTGAGCCAGTGTTGGTGTGGAGCCTCCAGGCCACCCCACCTGTGGTGAGCCAGTGTTGATGTGGAGCCTCCTGGCCACACTTCCTGCAGTGAACCAGTGTTGGTTTGGAGCCTCCAGGCCACACTTCCTGCAGTGAACCAGTGTTGGTGTGGAGCCTCCAGGCCACACTTCCTGCAGTGAACCAGTGTTGGTGTGGAGCCTCCAGGCCACACTTCCTGCAGTGAGCCAGTGTTGGTGTGGAGCCTCCAGGCCACCCCACCTGTGGTGAGCCAGTGTTGATGTGGAGCCTCCAGGCCACACTTCCTGCAGTGAGCCAGTGTTGGTGTGGAGCCTCCAGGCCACACTTCCTGCAGTGAACCAGTGTTGGTGTGGAGCCTCCAGGCCACCCCACCTGTGGTGAGCCAGTGTTGGTGTGGAGCCTCCAGGCCACCCCCACCTGTGGTGAGCCAGTGTTGGTGTGGAGCCTCCAGGCCACCCTACCTGTGGTGAGCCAGTGTTGGTGTGGAGCCTCCAGGCCACCCCACCTGTGGTGAGCCAGTGTTGGTGTGGAGCCTCCAGGCCACACTTCCTGCAGTGAGCCAGTGTTGGTGTGGAGCCTCCAGGCCACACTTCCTGCAGTGAGCCAGTGTTGGTGTGGAGCCTCCAGGCCACCCTACCTGTGGTGAGCCAGTGTTGGTGTGGAGCCTCCAGGCCACCCTACCTGTGGTGAGCCAGTGTTGGTGTGGAGCCTCCAGGCCACCCTACCTGTGGTGAGCCAGTGTTGGTGTGGAGCCTCCAGGCTACCCCACCTGTGGTGAGCCAGTGTTGGTGTGGAGCCTCCAGGCCACCCTACCTGTGGTGAACCAGTGTTGGTGTGGAGGCTACCAGACCTCCGTCCCGGCTCCCCACATCCTGTGCGGGGAACCAAGAGGAGGTAAGGCTGGAACATCATATTTACTTCCACGCACCAAAAATGAGAATGCTCTTGGGTTGTAATCCGGTCCTTACAGAGCCCGAGCGAGCAAAGTCAGGCACGTTTGGCTTTAACGAAACTTGAGCTGAAAAACATGAAATGAAAATAGCTGGAAATTGTAATAAGATTCATGGAAGGAAAAGTGAGATGTGAAAATTTACCTAAGATGCACTTAAAATAGAGAGAATGAAGACTTGGATTAATTTAAAATTAAATTATAGAAGGGAGAGACCACGAGAGAAGGAAAGGATTCAAGGGGATATATATATATTTCCTATATTTTATAGAGTATAGACTATGTTTAATAACAGGACCTTATTGTAGTGAATATATAGTACTTTAAATGCGAATATATTCCAAGAAATACTTGTATACAATCACCTGCAAAATCGTAGTGTACCTCCTTATCTTCATTATAAGCACTAGATAACAATAGACTGGGAGAATTATATGTGGGACAAATAATTATAAATATTCTACTTGAAAGACAAATTTAATTTGGTCTTGGGTTAAAAAAGTATTGTTTTGAACAGTTTAAAGGACATATATTAATAGCTTCAGACTGAGATAAAGGTGTATAAAACATTTCGTGTTTTTAGCATGAAGATATTTGTCAGAATCCGTGGTAGACTATGGTAGGCTATAGTCTCGTTTGGTAGCCTACTGTTGCCTATGATAACCTATATAGCCATGGTAGCCTTTGAAGCCCATGATAGTCTATGGTCGCTAGTGGTACCCCCATGGTAGCCAGTGGTACCCCCATGGTAGCCAGTGGTGCCACATGGTAGCCAGTGGTGCCACATGGTAGCCAGTGGTGCCACATGGTAGCCAGTGGTGCCACATGGTAGCCAGTGGTGCCACATGGTAGCCAGTGGTGCCACATGGTAGCCAGTGGTGCCACATGGTAGTCAGTGGTGCCACACGGTAGCCAGTGGTACCCCATGGTAGCCAGTGGTGCCCCATGGTAGCCAGTGGTGCCACATGGTAGCCAGTGGTGCCACATGGTAACCAGTGGTACCCCATGGTAGCCAGTGGTACCCCATGGTAGCCAGTGGTGCCCCATGGTAGCCAGTGGTGCCCCATGGTAGCCAGTGGTGCCCCATGGTAGCCAGTGGTACCCCATGGTAGCCAGTGGTACCCCATGGTAGCCAGTGGTACCCCATGGTAGCCAGTGGTACCCCATGGTAGCCAGTGGTACCCCATGGTAGCCAGTGGTACCCCATGGTAGCCAGTGGTACCCCATGGTAGCCAGTGGTACCCCATGGTAGCCAGTGGTACCCCATGGTAGCCAGTGGTACCCCTTGGTAGCCAGTGGTACCCCATGGCAGCCAGTGGTACCCCATGGTAGCCAGTGGTACCCCATGGCAGCCAGTGGTACCCCATGGTAGCGTGCCCCATGGTAGCCAGTGGTACCCCCATGGTAGCCAGTGGTACCCCCATGGTAGCCAGTGGTACCCCATGGTAGCCAGTGGTACCCCCATGGTAGCTAGTGGTACCCCCATGGTAGCCAGTGGTACCCCCATGGTAGCCAGTGGTACCCCATGGTAGCCAGTGGTACCCCCATGGTAGCCAGTGGTATCCCATGGTAGCCAGTGGTACCCCCATGGCAGCCAGTGGTACCCCATGGTAGCCAGTGGTACCCCATGGTAGCCAGTGGTACCCCATGGTAGCCAGTGGTACCCCATGGTAGCGTGCCCCATGGCAGCCAGTGGTACCCCATGGTAGCGTGCCCCATGGCAGCCAGTGGTGCCCCATGGTAGCCAGTGGTACCCCATGGTAGCGTGCCCCATGGTAGCCAGTGGTACCCCATGGTAGCGTGCCCCATGGTAGCCAGTGGTACCCCATGGTAGCGTGCCCCATGGCAGCCAGTGGTGCCCCATGGTAGCGTGCCCCATGGTAGCCAGTGGTGCCCCATGGTAGCGTGCCCCATGGTAGCCAGTGGTACCCCATGGTAGCGTGCCCCATGGTAGCCAGTGGTACCCCATGGTAGCGTGCCCCATGGTAGCCAGTGGTACCCCATGGTAGCGTGCCCCATGGCAGCCAGTGGTACCCCATGGTAGCGTGCCCCATGGCAGCCAGTGGTACCCCATGGTAGCGTGCCCCATGGTAGCCAGTGGTGCCCCATGGTAGCCAGTGGTGCCCCATGGTAGCCAGTGGTGCCCCATGGTAGCCAGTGGTGCCCCATGGTAGCGTGCCCCATGGTAGCCAGTGGTACCCCATGGTAGCGTGCCCCATGGCAGCCAGTGGTACCCCATGGTAGCGTGCCCCATGGCAGCCAGTGGTACCCCATGGTAGCGTGCCCCATGGCAGCCAGTGGTGCCCCATGGTAGCCAGTGGTACCCCATGGTAGCGTGCCCCATGGTAGCCAGTGGTACCCCATGGTAGCGTGCCCCATGGTAGCCAGTGGTACCCCATGGTAGCGTGCCCCATGGTAGCCAGTGGTACCCCATGGTAGCGTGCCCCATGGTAGCCAGTGGTACCCCCATGGTAGCCAGAGGTACCCCATGGTAGCCAGTGGTGCCACATGGTAGCCAGTGGTGCCACATGGTAGCCAGTGGTGCCACATGGTAGCCAGTGGTGCCACATGGTAGCCAGTGGTGCCACATGGTAGTCAGTGGTGCCACACGGTAGCCAGTGGTACCCCATGGTAGCCAGTGGTGCCCCATGGTAGCCAGTGGTGCCACATGGTAGCCAGTGGTGCCACATGGTAGCCAGTGGTACCCCATGGTAGCCAGTGGTACCCCATGGTAGCCAGTGGTACCCCATGGTAGCCAGTGGTGCCCCATGGTAGCCAGTGGTGCCCCATGGTAGCCAGTGGTGCCCCATGGTAGCCAGTGGTGCCACATGGTAGCCAGTGGTACCCCATGGTAGCCAGTGGTACCCATGGTAGCCAGTGGTACCCCTTGGTAGCCAGTGGTACCCCATGGCAGCCAGTGGTACCCCATGGTAGCGTGCCCCATGGTAGCCAGTGGTACCCCCATGGTAGCCAGTGGTACCCCCATGGTAGCCAGTGGTACCCCATGGTAGCCAGTGGTACCCCCATGGTAGCCAGTGGTACCCCCATGGCAGCCAGTGGTACCCCATGGTAGCGTGCCCCATGGTAGCCAGTGGTACCCCCATGGTAGCCAGTGGTACCCCCATGGTAGCCAGTGGTACCCCATGGTAGCCAGTGGTACCCCCATGGTAGCCAGTGGTACCCCATGGTAGCGTGCCCCATGGTAGCCAGTGGTACCCCATGGTAGCCAGTGGTACCCCATGGTAGCCAGTGGTACCCCCATGGTAGCCAGTGGTACCCCCATGGTAGCCAGTGGTACCCCCATGGTAGCCAGTGGTATCCCATGGTAGCCAGTGGTATCCCATGGTAGCCAGTGGTACCCATGGTAGCCAGTGGTATCCCATGGTAGCCAGTGGTACCCCATGGCAGCCAGTGGTACCCCATGGTAGCGTGCCCCATGGCAGCCAGTGGTGCCCCATGGTAGCCAGTGGTACCCCATGGTAGCGTGCCCCATGGTAGCCAGTGGTACCCCATGGTAGCGTGCCCATGGCAGCCAGTGGTGCCCCATGGTAGCGTGCCCCATGGTAGCCAGTGGTACCCCATGGTAGCGTGCCCCATGGTAGCCAGTGGTACCCATGGTAGCGTGCCCCATGGTAGCCAGTGGTACCCCATGGTAGCGTGCCCCATGGTAGCCAGTGGTACCCCATGGTAGCGTGCCCCATGGCAGCCAGTGGTACCCCATGGTAGCCAGTGGTACCCAATGGTAGCGTGCCCCATGGTAGCCAGTGGTACCCCATGGTAGCCAGTGGTACCCCTTGGTAGCGTGCCCCATGGTAGCCAGTGGTACCCCATGGTAGCCAGTGGTACCCCTTGGTAGCGTGCCCCATGGTAGCCAGTGGTACCCCATGGTAGCGTGCCCATGGTAGCCAGTGGTACCCCCATGGTAGCCAGTGGTACCCCATGGTAGCCAGTGGTACCCCCATGGTAGCCAGTGGTACCCCTTGGTAGCCAGTGGTACCCCTTGGTAGCCAGTGGTACCCCATGGTAGCCAGTGGTACCCCTTGGTAGCCAGTGGTACCCCATGGTAGCCAGTGGTACCCCATGGTAGCCAGTGGGTACCCATGGTAGGCAGTGGTACCCCATGGTAGCCAGTGGTACCCCATGGTAGCCAGTGGTACCCCATGGTAGCCAGTGGTACCCCATGGTAGACAGTGGTACCCATGGTAGCCAGTGGTACCCCATGGTAGACAGTGGTATCCCATGGTAGACAGTGGTACCCCATGGTAGTCAGTGGTACCCCATGGTAGTCAGTGGTACCCCATGGTAGTCAGTGGTACCCCATGGTAGCCAGTTGTACCACATGGTAGCCAGTGGTATCCCAGAGTAGTCATATGGTGTCCCATGGTAGCCCATAGTAGCTCATGGTAGCTCATAGTAGCCTATGGTAGCCCATAGTAGCCTATGGTAGCTCATAGTAGCCTATGGTAGCTCATAGTAGCCTACGGTAGCTCATAGTAGCCCATAGTAGCCTATGGTAGCCCATAGTAGCCTATGGTAGCCCATAGTAGCTATGGTAGCCCATAGTAGCCCATAGTAGCTTATGGTAGCTCATAGTAGCCTATGGTAGCTCATAGTAGCCTATGGTAGCTCATAGTAGCCTATGGTAGCTCATATTAGCCTATGGTAGCTCATAGTAGCCCATAGTAGCCTATGGTAGCTCATAATACCCATGGTAGCCCATAAGCCCATAGTAGCCTATGGTTGCTCATAGTAGCCCATAGTAGCCTATGGTAGCTCATAGTAGCCTATGGTAGCTCATAGTAGCCCATAGTAGCCTATGGTAGCTCATAAAGTCCATGGTAGCCCATAGTAGCCTATGGTAGCTCATAGTAGCCCATAGTAGCCTATGGTAGCTCATAGTAGCCCATCGTAGCCTATGGTAGCTCATAGTAGCCTAGTGTAGCTCATAGTAGCCTATGGTAGCTCATAGTAGCCCATGGAGCTGTGCTGCCTGATCAACAGGCTGTGACTCATACGTCAGGCTGCGAGCAGCGCGTCCAACAGCCNTAATTGTCGTACCTAGTAGCCAGAACGCACTTCTCAGCCTCCTATGCAAGGCCCGATTTGCCTAATAAGCCAAGTTTTCATGAATTAATTGTTTTTCGACTACCTAACCTACCTAACCTAACCTAAATTTTTCGGCTACCTAACGTAACCTATCCTATAAAGATAGGTTAGGTTAGGTTAGGTAGGGTTGGTTAGGTTCGGTCATATAACTACGTTAATTTTAACTCCAATAAAATAAAATTGACTTCATACATAATGAAATAATAGCTTATCATTTCATAAGAAACAATTTTGAGAAAATATATTAATTCATGAAACTTGGCTTATTAGGCAAATCGGGCCTTGCATAGTAGGCTGAGGGTGCATTCTGGCTACTAGGTACGACATAATTTATATATATATTATATATATAATATATATATATATATATATATATATATATTATATATATATATATATATATATATATATGTCGTACCTAGTAGCCAGAACGCACTTGTCAGCCTACTATGCAAGGCCCGATTTGCCTAATAGGCCAAGTTTTCATGAATTATTGTTTTTCGACTACCTAACCTACCTAACCTAACCTAACCTAACTTTTTCGGCTACCTAACCTAACCTAACCTATAAAGATAGGTTAGGTTAGGTTAGGTAGGGTTGGTTAGGTTCGGTCATATATCTACGTTAATTTTAACTCCAATAAAAAAAATTGACCTCATACATAATGAAATGGGTAGCTTTATCATTTCATAAGAAAAAAATTAGAGAAAATATATTAATTCATGAAAACTTGGCTTATTAGGCAAATCGGGCCTTGCATAGTAGGCCAAAAGTGAGTTCTGGCTACTAGGTACGACATATATATATATATATATATATATATATATTAATATATATATATATATATTATATCTATATATAAATTATATATATATATATATATATATATATTATATATATATGATATATATATATATATATATATATATATATATATATTTATATGTATATATATTATATATATATATATATATAATTATATATGTCGTACCTAGTAGCCAGAACGCACTTCTCAGCCTACTATGTAAGGCCCGATTTGCCTAATAAGCCAAGTTTTCATGAATTAATTGTTTTTTCGACTACCTAACCTAACCTTACCTAACTTTTTCGGATACCTAACCTAACCTAACCTATAAAGATAGGTTTGGTTAGGTTAGGTTGGGTTGGTTAGGTTCGGTCATATAACTACGTTAATTTTAACTCCAATAAATAAAAATTGACCTCATACATAATGAAATGGGTAGCTTTATCATTTCATAAGAAAAAATTAGAGAAAATATATTAATTCATGAAAACTGGCTTATTAGGCAAATCGGGCCTTGCATAGTAGGCTGAGAAGTGCGTTCTGGCTACTAGGTACGACATATACATATATAATTATATATATATTATATATATATATATATATATATATAATATATATATATATATATATATATATGCAACAGTGATCACAAATCACTGATGCAAGTATGCATAAAAACCACATGTGAAAATAGAAAATGCTTAACGCGTTTATGGCTAATTCGCCTTCATCAGAGCAAAGTAGAATCATTCTACTTTGTTTGGTGTCTGTGTGTCTTTGGCCCACTTGTTTGCTGTCTGTGTGTCTTTGGCCACTTGTTTTTATCTGGTTGAAACGCTGGGCTCCATGATTATCTTAATCTGTACGTGCTGTACAGATTACAGCACGCAATTATCTGTAATTATCTGCACGTAATCTGTACGTGCAACATTCTTTGTGTAGAGTTTGGCGATTTCAGTCACTTTTATTTTATTATTTTACAAAAACAAAAATATAATGTGCAAGAGTTGGAAATAGTTCAACCTGTGAGCGGGAGGTTTCATAATGTTCGGTGGGACGTTGTGGTACATGATCAAAGTAGCGCCACCTTGTGAGAATATTAAAATGAAAATCAGTAAAGTGACTGTTGAGACGGAGCCCTCTTGGGAGTAATGGCTCAACAGTTTCGATTGTTTCTTGGTTATAAGGGCTTAGATGTGCCTTGTAGTCTAGGTATTTGGTTCTGTTTAGATATTTATATTGTAAACTAGTCAGTTTACAATGAAAATATGCCACCACTGTGCTACACGACACAGTCCCTGTATCTAGTACTGATCTGTTTTGTTTACTGCAGCATCACAAAGTCAAAGATTTGAGTGGAGATGAAAATATACGATATATTAATGACACAAATTTTAAAGAATGCAGACTTTGACAAATATGGTGGGCGAAAAGGTCTCTAGAAATACTCACAAGTTTATCTGCATAAGGTCATGGGAGGTCACACAACAGCGTTGTGGCAAAGGTCACAGCACGGAAACAGGTCACAAAACCTGCAGAGAATGTGGAAATATATATTATTGGAATGTGGAAATATAATTTTGGAATATGGAAATATATTGCTCCATCTTTCTATTAAGGAAAGCTGGAGTAATATAAGACAATGCTGTCAGGAATATGAGGATATATATATGGTATATGGTATATAATCAGTCACATGTAGGGAGCGTTATATCCGTTATACTCATGAACACAGACTTTAAACTTTCACATTTCACATAGAAATGTGAAATGAATTTTATAAAAAAAAATTCAAATGTGCTAACATGCATTAAAAAGCACAGATTTTGCATATATATATATATTTAGATTATTTTAAACAATCGTAAAAGTTTTAATTACGAGAGTTATTACGAAATTGTTCCTAGTAATAACAAAATGTGTATGTGTGTGTGTTTGAAAT
Source organism: Procambarus virginalis (assembly GCA_020271785.1). NCBI lineage: Eukaryota > Metazoa > Arthropoda > Malacostraca > Decapoda > Cambaridae > Procambarus > Procambarus virginalis. Next base: position 200,734 of record WNGS01162460.1, on the reverse strand, counting down.
CACGAAACAATTGACTCGTGATGAACACTGTGACAATGTCAGACCACGAAGGAAGGATTAATACATGATTTTCTCTAAGTCCTTTCATATATTATAATATTAAATATTACAACAGTTTCTTGATCAAGATAAATCGAGATTACGCGTTTACTTCCCAAATGTCGTGTTTTGCGTCAGATCGGGAAAATATGAATACGTGGTCGAAGGATGTGTCCGTATGTGTCCGTATGCAACCCGTCCTCGCAAATTCGTATAGTCAATATTGACTTATTAAATACGTGCATAGGTGATATACTAAACATAATAGTTTACCTTGAAAAGCTTCATTGAAAATACCGACCTTACCTAACCTTGTTAGTATGTTAAGATAAGCATCTTATAGCTTCGTAATTACAATAGTTACTTAAACTATTATAGGTATAGGTTAAGTAACAATTATAATTACGAAGCAATAAGATGCTTATCTTAACATACTAACAAGGTTAGGTAAGGTCGGTGTTTTCTATGAAGCTTTTCAAGGTAAACTATTATGTTTAGTATATCACCTATGCACGTATTTAATAAGTCAATATTGACTATACGAATTTGCGAGGACGGGTTGTCGTATGTGTCCGTATGTGTCTTATACATTCCTCTCGTCTTCCACCCCCTTGACCACGATCGTGACCTCGCTCAGTAATCTTCCTCGTGTAAATTCACAACAATAATTATGAGGGTGGTACCAGCGACGACATTAATGAGGTAACTACCTGTGATGACCGTGGCTGTGTTGACCTTAATCATTACCCCTCACAAGACAGGTCAATAATGTATCACTGACGACTGTATTGGTCCAGCCGTCCGTGTAGATGGTTCGTGTTGTAACTCACAGCGTTGTGTAAACACAGCTGTTCTCAACGACATTGTAGCGTGTTATTGTGATTAGGGAAAAATAAATAAAATATATGAAGGTAAAGTGCTTAGACAAACAACACACACACACACACACACACCTCACACACTCACTCTCTCTCTCTCTCTCTCTCTCTCTCTCTCTCTCTCTCTCTCTCTCTCTCTCTCTCTCTCTCTCTCTCTCTCTCTCTTCATAACTTTAAAACTAGGTATGATAGAGACGGAAAGGAGTAATTGCTTTAAACAACCGGCGGTTACAGAGGCGGGAGCCAAGAGCCGACGCTCAATCCTGCAGGCACAAAAAGTACAAATAGGTGAGTACACACACACAGGGACATCGCGGCTGAGTGGATATAGCGCTCGGGGTTGTAGTCTTAAGGGCACGGGTTCGGTTCCTAGCTGAGGCAGAAACAAGTGTGCAGAATTTATTCCACCTTGATGCACCTGTTCACCTAGCAGTATATAGGTACCTGGGAGTTAGACAGCTCCTATGGGCTGCTTTCTGGGGATGCACTCACCTAGTTTTGCATACGGGGGTTGAACTCTGGCTCTTTGGTCCCGCCTCTCAACTGTCAATCAACTGGTGTACAGATTCCTGAGCCTACTGGGCTCTAGCATATCTACACTTGAAGCTGTGTATGGAGTCAGCCTCCACCACATCACTACCTAATGCATTTCATTTGTTAACAATGTTAACCAGCCGCCAATGTTAACCAAGATTTCTGTACAACTCGGTTAAATAGACCAATTAAAATATACTTTCAGAAATGAATAGTTAATTATGATTGGCATAGAAATATGCTGGAGTTATATAGGTGGCTTCAAGAGGTCTTTGGAATGGAGCCGTAACATAAGTAGTATATAAGGTTTCACTAACAACCGAACTGTGCTCAAATATATAGATGAAAAACC
>WNGS01162460.1:152615-164835 GCA_020271785.1 Procambarus virginalis | reverse complement strand
TGGGAACTTGGAGCACTAAATACCACTAGGAGCCAGTGACCATTGTCTCCTGGTGTTTCACTTTTGATCGAACTTAAAACAGTACCCATAAACAAGGCGTGAGAGCAAGGAGAGTAAGCTATAGAAAACGGGATAACATGGAAGAGAGATCTGGGAAGTATATAATGGGATGAAGAACTTAGAGGGGAAACAGTCCAGAAAATGATGGACCAAGACAAATTGAAATGCAAAGTAGCTGAAGAGAGATTCTTACCAACAATAAGAAAAACATGGGAAAGAATATAGTAACTAAGTTCAATAGACAATGCCAATAAGCAAAAACGAAAAGCAAGAAGGAGTGGAAGAAATACAGAGATCAAAGAACAGAGGAAAACCGGAATAGACTCATTCGTTGCAACACGGCAACGAATGAATACATAATTATACGAAGAATGTTGGAAGGAAACTGTGAACATTATATTGTCTCTAAAGCAACCAAAACTCCTACACAGTCCTATAAGAAAGAAATTAACAGTGAACAACTAAGCAACTAGATTATGAAAAAAGGGGAGGTGAAAATAGAGGAAATGATAAGGAAATATGTGAGTAACATAATGCCATGGAGTTGAATCACCTGAGCCTGAAGAGCCTGCCGTGCTCGACCAGAAGGTTACCTAGATGAAAGACTGCAATATTGAGGCAACAGCAGAATAAGGAAACAACTAGCATCATTAAACGAGAGTAAAGCTATAAGACCACACAACGTGGATGTTATGAGCAGCGGCACAGGCCTCCGAGTGCCTTTACATCTGTAATGAGTCACTAAAAAAGGGCGAATTGCCCACATGCTGGAAGAAGGCAAATTGGGTACTAATTTACAAGAAGAGAGATGGAGAAGAGGCACATAAACTACAGACTAGCGCCTTTGAAGAGCATTCCTTGCAAAGTGCTCGGAAGAATAAGGAAAATAACATTACACACCTGGAGAAATCAAGTATGTAAGAAACGTCAACAAGGCTTTAGGGAAGGACAATCCGTAAAGTATAAAGTTGGTGCCTGACGAACCTACTGGAGTTGTATGATGAAGCAACGAAAATAAGGAAGGACAGAGAAGGTTGGACAGATTACATATTTCTGGACTGCCAAAAGCCTTTGATATAATACCTCACCTGACAAAACGGAGGGAGTTAGCGAAAAAGCATTAACATGGGTAAAGAATTACATAACAGATAGGAGCCAGAGAGTACCAATGACGAGCAGGAAGTAGGAATGACGTAGGTAGTGTACCTCAAGAATCGGTGCTGGGACCCATCCTATTCCTCATTTGCGTAAACTACTTATCTACTGAGTTGAGTCTTATATGCCAATGTTTGCAGACAATGCAAAACTAACGAGAAGAGTGGTGACAGATCAGGATAGTCTGACTCTCCACCACAACTTAAACAAGATGCAGAGTTGGTCCGAGAAATGGTTACTGGAGTTCAACACCAACAAGTGTAAGGTGATGGAAATGGGAACAGGGATCAGGGGAACCAAAAGGCCAATACACAGAGGAAACTACCTCCCTAAAACGACTAGAGAAAAAGGCCTGAGAGTGGACTTAACACCAAGCCCAATTGTTCTTGTTGAGGCCTATGTTAGCGATATTACCTTTATCACTGTCACTTCCTAGTTATTTGTCTGCTACCTTTTTACTGTATATTTTATTCTTGTATACCTCAGTATTCACTGAAGGTCTCCTTGTATACCACAGTATACACTGAAGGTCTCCTTGTATACCACAGTATCCACTGAAGGTCTCCTTGTATACCACAGTATACACTGAAGGTCTCCTTGTATACCACAGTATACACTGAAGGTCTCCTTGTATACCACAGTATACACTGAAGGTCTCCTTGTATACCACAGTATACACTGAAGGTCTCCTTGTATACCACAGTATACACTGAAGGTCTCCTTGTATACCACAGTATACACTGAAGGTCTCCTTGTATACCACAGTATACACTGAAGGTCTCCTTGTATACCACAGTATACACTGAAGGTCTCCTTGTATACCACAGTATACACTGAAGGTCTCCTTGTACATGTTGTACTGAACGGGGTGAGAATAGCTTGAGCTACCTTATACCTTTGTGTGTATTTGACCTCAATAAACTTATTTCAATTTCAATAATAATTATAATACCTTGGTATCGTTTTTATCATACAGATGAAACGATAACAAGGTGTCACTTGACAAGAACAAAACACAATGGAATAATCACACAATATAATATTAAGCATGCCACACAGTCAACTGCTAATTACCCCCACTTACATGCCACTAAAACGACCATAGTAATCAATCACTCCCAACACTTCCTGTAACAGGTGGTAACAAATCCTATCTCAAATATGTTGCCCGAATCCTATCCTATGAATTATATCGAATCGAATCCTATCGAATGCCCTGCCCTATCTGCCCGAAACGCTGCGCGTACTAGTGGCTTTACAAGATTGTAATTACCATATTATATATTCTCACATTCCCAATGTACCTTCTTGTATATGAATAAATAAATAAATAAATAAATAAATAAATACCGTCCGCACATATATTCGTCGGTCACTCACTAGCGACGCAACCCTCCAAGGTTAAGACTGTCACTCTCCCTGAGCTGACAGTTTAACACTTCCACAGTCTCCTTGGGTCACTCTCCCTGAGCTGACAGTTTAACACTTCCACAACCTCCTTGGGTCACTCTCCCTGAGCTGACAGTTTAACACTTCCACAGTCTCCTTGGGTCACTCTCCCTGAGCTGACAGTTTAACACTGCCACAACCTCCTTGGGTCACTCTCCCTGAGCTGACAGTTTAACACTTCCACAACCTCCTTGGGTCACTCTCCCTGAGCTGACAGTTTAACACTTCCACAACCTCCTTGGGTCCATACACAGAGTAAGCTCGTCGCCAGATATACTCTGATCGATCCCAGATTGGGTGATTACTCATCACCAAAATTTACCATGCGCACATCAACACCATTTACCCGGGTTATGTTCTTATATTCAATCACTAAATTCATACTCCCGACAACCAGTAAGATTCTTAGCAGTAAATAGGTACCTCTCAGTTAGCTGCTACGGGATGGTTGCTGGAGGGGAGGGGGGACAAAAAGGAGGCCTGGTCGAGGACCGGGCCGCGGGGGACATTAAGCCCAGAAATCATCTCAAGATAACTTCAAGACTATACCACAGTATTCACTGAAGCTCTTGTATATCTCAGCATCCATTTACGTTCTCTTTGTGAGCCTCACCTCGGGTGAAAGAGGACTCTGACGATCTCTGTCTGGAACCCGCAGGTGCGGGACTCGTCGTCCACTTCCTGGGGGTCGTGCGGCCCAGGCTCTGCTTCAGGAGGCTGGTGTCGTTCTTGCTCTTGCTGGGGTGCTTCTTCTCCGGCCCCGACCACGGCGGTCTCCGGGTTTGGAGTCCCTGTGCCTTCTTTTACCAATCTCGAGGTAAACTCCGGAGCTGGAGCCTCTAGGGGCAGTTCGTTGTTGCCTTCAACATGGTTCTGACAGTTCCTGCGACGGCGCTGGAACCAATCGTATTGGCGTTTGCCTTTCCATTGGAGACTTTCGGCGCCGTGGAGAGACTGGAGAAAAACCAAAGACTGAAGACGATGGTGGCATTAGTGATAGCAACAGATTAGCTGTAGCACAAGTTACTAATGATTCTGTGGAGAGCAGCCAATCCCCCAAGAGACTAAGTAAAACAGCTCACAACACATTATCAGAGATCTTCCACAAAATTGGCGCAGAGGAAACACCAAAGATGGTGTGATTCAGCTGTATGAATTGAAGCAAAGACATCCAGAGGCAGACATTGAGTCATTCTTAAGAAAATCATCCCAGTTCTTCCAGAATTACATTGAGCGATGCCTGAAGAGAATAGAAATGGTACGGCAGGCAGAAATAAAGTGGCGTCTAACCCTGCTTTAGAAAATGGCTTTGGACCTTTGGCTTCCATCTATACACCCTGCTGCATGGGTGTATAGATGGAATGTATGTATAGATATATTCTCCCCCGTATCAACCTACCTGGCTTTACCCCCTGGAGAGGCCACTCCAGACTGACAACCAGAGTGCAACTCTATACTCTCCTGAGACTGGTGTATGCCTACTACTACTACTATTACTACTGTGTGCCTCATATTCCCTTAAGTTCCCCTCGTATACCTAAGTATCCCCCTTAAGTTCCCCTCGTATATCACAACATCCAGTTAAGTTCTCCTTGTATCACTCAGTATGTAGTAAGCTTTTCATAAGGTCACTAGATGATAAAGTGCTGAGCGTTTCCGCCTCCGGGGAATTATAGCTGACTCTCCCGCGCGATATTTTATCGTGAAGGCTTGATTCCTTGCTGGGTGTCGGCGTTTTAATATTAGTATATTTTGTAGCAGTCTTTCCTGTAGACATATGTTATTAAATATGACCGAAAAAGTAAGATTAATAATTCTAACACGAATTTTCTCAATTTTCCTTATGTTTGTTTTTACTGATGACGGTAAATTAAAAATCAATTCTCCAAAATTCATTCTTTATTTCTTAGTCTGACGCGACACTTGAGCGCGTTTCGTAAAACTTATTACATTTTCAAAGACTTTAGTTACACACACACAGAACAACTATAACTGAACAGAGTTTAAATACCTGCATTTGGGTGAGGTGACATGTTACAATGGTTTGGGTGAGGTGAGAACAAACACAGAACACGAAACAATGGGTATAAGGGAAGAATAGATCTGTAACTGCAGAAGGCCTATTGGCCCGTATTTCTTGATGTTTCTATATTGGAGCGGAGTCTTGAAGTGGGTAGAATATAGTAGTGCGTTAATTGGCTGTTGATTGCTGGTGTTGACTTCTTGATGTGTAGTGCCTCGCAGATGTCAAGCCGCCTGTTGTCGCTGTATCTATCAATGATTTCTGTGTTGTTTGTTAAGATTTCTCTGGTGATGGTTTGGTTGTGGGAAGAGATTATATGTTCCTTGATAGAGCCCTGTTGCTTATGCATCGTTAATCGCCTGGAAAGAGATGTTGTTGTCTTGCCTATATATTGAGTTCTTTGGGGCTTACAGTCCCCAAGTGGGCATTTGAAGGCATAGACGACATTGGTCTCTTTCAAAGCGTTCTGCTTTGTGTCTGGAGAGTTTCTCATGAGTAGGTTGGCAGTTTCTTGGTTTTATAGTAAATCGTCAATTGTATCTTCTGATTTTTGTCTGTAGGGATAACGTTTCTATTAACAATATCTTTCAGGACCCTTTCCTCCGTTTTATGAGCTGTGGAGAAGAAGTTCCTGTAAAATAGTCTAATAGGGGGTATAGGTGTTGTGTTAGTTGTATCTTCAGAGGTTGCATGGCGTTTCACTTTCCTTCTTATGATGTCTTCAATGAAACCATTGGAGAAGCCGTTGTTGACTAGGACCTGCCTTACTCTACAGAGTTCTTCGTCGACTTGCTTCCATTCTGAGCTGTGGCTGAGAGCACGGTCGACATAAGCGTTAACAACACTCCTCTTGTACCTATCTGGGCAGTCACTGTTGGCATTTAGGCACATTCCTATGTTTGTTTCCTTAGTGTAGACTGTAGTGTGGAAACCTCCGCTCCTTTCCATGACTGTTACATCTAGAAAGGGCAGCTTCCCATCCTTCTCCATCTCGTAAGTGAAACGTAACACAGAATTCTGCTCAAACGCTTCTTTCAGCTCCTGCAGATGTCTGACATCAGGTACCTGTGTAAAAATGTCGTCAACATACCTGCAGTATATGGCCGGTTTCAAGTTCAAGTCGACTAAGACTTTTTCCTCAATAGTACCCATGTAGAAGTTTGCAAACAGGACGCCTAGGGGAGAACCCATAGCGACCCCATCTACTTGCTTATACATGTGCCCATCCGGGCTCAAGAAGGGTGCCTCCTTAGTACAAGCTTGGAGTAGTTTCCTCAGGATATTTTCTGGCATGTCAAGGGGAGTACATGCCGGGTCTCGATACACTCGGTCCATTATCATCCCGATTGTTTCATCCACAGGTACGTTGGTGAACAGTGATTCTACGTCCAACGATGCTCTTATCCCTGTAGCCCGTGTTCCCCGCAGTAAGTCAACAAATTCCTTCGGGATTTCAGGCTGAAGTTGCACGGGACATAAGGAGTCAGTAAGCCGTTGAGTCGTTTCGCCAGTCTGTACGTGGGTGTGGGAAGGAAGGAAGTGATAGCCGAGGCTATATGAACCACTTCCCCGCCGGCACTCGGATGGTTATCTTGGGCATAGCATTTTATGCTATGTGGTGGTTCATATAGCCTCGGCTATCACTTCCTTTTGTCCGGTCGTGATGGTCAAGTGGTTTAAGGCATCCCTGTACATACCAGTTGCGTTGCTCCTGGGAGTATGGGTTCGAGTCACTTCTGGGGTGTGAGTTTTCAGTTGTATCTAGTCCTGGGGACCATTCAGGCTTGTTTGCATTTGTGTTCCTCACGTGTTGCCCCAAAAAATGAGGTGATTTGATAAAATGCTATGCCCAAGATAACCATCCGAGTGCCGGCGGGGAAGTGGTTCATATAGCCTCGGCTATCACTTCCTTTTGTCCGGTCGTGATGGTCAAGTGGTTTAAGGCATCCCTGTACATACCAGTTGCGTTGCTCCTGGGAGTATGGGTTCGAGTCACTTCTGGGGTGTGAGTTTTCAGTTGTATCTAGTCCTGGGGACCATTCAGGCTTGTTTGCATATATATATATATATATATATATATATATATATATATATATATATATATATATAACCTCAACGTTTCGAACCTCAAAGGTTCGAAACGTTGTGCAAATTGTATAAGTGTAATACATTAATATATATATATTATATATATATTATATATATATATATATATATATATTATATATATATATATATATATATATAAACACCGTAATAATTAAAGAGACTTCAGAATGTCGACTTTTGACCAAATCTTATTTAGATCCCCTTTGTTATGACTGACGTATGTAAATGATGGAGAGGGTCTGACACCCTTACTCTTCACCTTTACAGGGAAAGCAAGTTAAGCATTTTGTCTCTCATCACGAGGAAGATTTCCATTTTATGGGATTATCTTTGTCATTCAACTCATCCACCAAATGGATTTATATCCATTCTGAAGTACGGAGATCAAAACTGAAGTGTATAATGTAAATGTAGCCTAATATGAAAAAAATAAAGCTGATGAATAATATTAAATATCTTTTTGCTTAAACTCATTGGGAAAACTAGAGACCCACGAGCAGCCAGTTTCCTGTTCCAGCGCCTCAATGTCGCAGTGCAGAGGGAAATGCGTGCTTTAAGCTTCAGGTAATCAATTCTAGTGTCATATTTACCTTTTCCCATTCATTTATGGATTTATTTTTGGGCTTAAGAGTCCAACTAATCATGACTATATCTTTCTTACCTTCAAACTTGACAATTTCAACATTGTTAAGCATCTGAAAACTATTGTAATTATTTAACCACAGAATCCTACATTTTCTCAGAATTCATCATCATCTGCGAACCTCTCGTCCAATGTTAAAGTCTGACTATATCATGATGCCATGATCTCGTTTCTTATTAATTTATTTCCCGTCCAATTTTGTGTATCATCTATAAATATGTAAATGTTACGCTTCAGTCCAGAGTCTAGAACGTTGAAATTGGTGGTAATGCACAGAGGTTATGACCCCGTGTGGGAAGATATACTCCCAGCCCTTGGGCCGCCATAATATAATTAAAGCCAAAGGCACTTCTGCCTGTGGGATATAATGGGAGCCGCGTGGCTATCGAAACTTATGCCGCCCGAGAAGATATCATCTTGAAGGCCAAAATCTACTACAAGTGACATGTATGTTAACACTAAACTATGTATAGATTTGCATTGGAAAACAACGAAAATATATTGAGCGTTAATGTCGCAAATTTCTAAATTAGTTGGAATAACAACCACTCGACCAACACGACCGGACAAAAAAGGATGTCGTTTTGGATGTCTGCCAAGATTACCAACAGAGTGCCGGCGGGGGGATAGAAATAGCCTCGGCTACCATCCTTTTTTGTCCGGTCGTGTTGGTCAAGCAGTTAAGGGATCCTGTACGCCAGCAGTGTGCCCCAGGCAGTATGGGTTCGAGTCACTTCTGGGGTGTGAGTTTTCAGTTGCGTATAGTCCTGAGGACCATTCAGGCTTGTTTGCATTTGTGTACCTCACGTGTGCCCCAAAGAATGAGGTGATTTGATAAAATACCATGTCCAAGATTACCAACCGAGTGCTGGCGGGGGGATGGAAATAGCCTCGGCTACCATCCTTTTTTGTCCTGCCGTGTTGGTCGAGCGGTTAAGGTGTCCTGCATGCAGGCAGTGTGCTCCTGGCAGTATGGATTTGAGTCACTTCTGGGGTGTGAGTTTTCAGTTGCATATAGTCCTGCGGACCATTCAGGCTTGTTCGCATATATATATATATATATATATATATATATATATATATATATATATATATATATATATATATATATATATATATGCTTAGCACATAATCGTTATTCAACTGAACACATTTTCAACATTTATAGTTGTTGTACCTTAATGTCCCATAGGTTTCTAAGGGCTACCATAGGCTGCTATGGGCTACCATAGGCTTCTATCAGCTTCCATAGGCTACTATGGGTTACCATAGGCTACCATAGTCTACTATAAGCTATCACTAGCTACCATGTGATACCAATGGCTACCATATGGTACCATTGATAAGCTTGGGGTACAACTGGCTACAATGGGACACCATTGGCTACCATGTAGCACCACTGGCAACCACGTGGCACCATTGGCTACCACGTGGCACCACTGGCAACCACGTGGCACCACTGGCTACCACGTGGCACCACTGGCTACCACGTGGCACCACTGGCTACCACGTGGCACCACTGGTTACCACGTGGCACCACTGGTTACCGCGGGGCACCACTGGCTACCACGGGGCACCACTGGCTACCATGGGACACCACTGGCTACCACGGGCACCACTGGCTACCACGGGGACCACTGGCTACCATGGGGCACCACTGGCTACCATGGGGCACCACTGGCTACCACAGGGCACCACTGGCTACCACGGGGCACCACTGGCTACCACGGGGCACCACTGACTACCATGGGGCACCACTGGCTACCATGTGGCACCACTGGCTACCATGTGGCACCACTGGCTACCATGGGGCACCACTGGCTACCATGGGCACCACTGGCTACCACAGGGCACCACTGGCTACCACGGGGCACCACTGGCTACCACGGGGCACCACTGGCTACCACGGGCACCACTGGCTACCACGGGGCACCACTGGCTACCACGTGGCACCACTGGCTACCACGGGGCACCACTGGCTACCATGGGGTACCACTGGCTACCATGGGGCACCACTGGCTACCACGGGGCACCACTGGCTACCACGGGGCACCACTGGCTACCATGGGGCACCACTGGCTACCACGGGGCACCACTGACTACCATGGGGCACCACTGGCTACCATGGGGCACCACTGGCTACCATGGGGCACCACTGGCTACCATGGGGCACCACTGGCTACCATGTGGCACCACTGGCTACCATGTGGCACCACTGGCTACCACAGGGCACCACTGGCTACCATGGGGCACCACTGGCTACCATGGGGTACCACTGGCTACCATGTGGCACCACTGGCTACCATGTGGCACCACTGGCTACCATGTGGCACCACTGGCTACCATGTGGCACCACTGGCTACCATGTGGCACCACTGGCTACCATGTGGCACCACTGGCTACCATGTGGCACCACTGGCTACCACGGGGCACCACTGGCTACCACGGGGCACCACTGGCTACCACGGGGCACCACTGGCTACCACGTGGCACCACTGGCTACCACGGGGTACCACTGACTACCATGGGGCACCACTGGCTACCATGTGGCACCACTGGCTACCACGGGGCACCACTGGCTACCACGGGGCACCACTGGCTACCACGTGGTACCACTGGCTACCACGTGGCACCACTGACTACCATGGGCACCACTGACTACCATGGGGCACCACTGGCTACCATGTGGCAGCACTGGCTACCACGGAGCACCACTGGCTACCACGTGGCACCACTGGCTACCACGTGGCACCACTGGCTACCACGGGGTACCACTGGATACCATGGGGCACCACTGGCTACCATGGGGCACCACTGGATACCATGGGGCACCACTGGCTACCATGGGGCACCACTGGCTACCATGGGGCACCACTGGCTACCATGGGGCACCACTGGCTACCATGTGGCACCACTGGCTACCATGTGGCACCTTTGGTTACCATGGGGTACCACTGACTACCATGGAGTACCACTGACTACCATGGAGTACCACTGGCTACCATGTGGCACCAGTGGCTACCATGTAGCACCACTGGCTACCATGTGGCACCAGTGGCTACCATGTGGCACCACTGGCTACCATGGGGCACTACTGGCTACCATGTGGCACCACTGGCTACCATGTGGCACCACTGGCTACCATGTGGCACCACTGGCTACCATGGGGCACCACTGGCTACCATGTGGCACCACTGGCTACCATGTGGCACCACTGGCTACCATGTGGCACCACTGGCTACCATGGGGCACCACTGGCTACCATGTGGCACCACTGACTACCATGTGGCACCACTGGCTACCATGTAGCACCACTGGCTACCATGTAGCACCACTGGCTACCATGTGGCACCACTGGCTACCATGTGGCATCTTTGGTTACCATGGGGGTACCACTGACTACCATGTGGTACCACTGGCTACCATGTGGCACCACTGGCTACCATGTGGCACCACTGGCTACCATGTGGCACCACTGGCTACCATGGGGTACCACTAGCGACCATAGACTATCATGGGCTTCAAAGGCTAGCATGGCTATATAGGTTATCATAGGCTACAGTAGGCTACCAAACGAGACTATAGCCTACCATAGTCTACCACGGATTCTGACAAATATCTTCATGCTAAAAACACAAAATATTTTATACACCTTTATCTCAGTCTGAAGCTATTAATATATGTCCTTTAAACTGTTCAAAACAAATACTTTTTAACCCAAGACCAAATTAAATTTTTCTTTCAAGTAGATTATTTATAATTATTTGTCCCACATATAATTCCCCCAGTCTATTGTTATCTAGTGCTTGTAATGAAGATAAGGAGGTACACTACAATTTTGCAGGTGATTGTATACGAGTATTTCTTGGAATATATTCGCATTTAAAGTACTATATATTCACTACAATAAGGTCCTGTTATTAACATAGTCTATACTGTATAAAATATAGGAAATATATATATCCCTTGAATCCTTTCATTCTCTCGTGGTCTCTCCCTTCCTTCTATAATTTTAAATTAATTCAAGTCTTCATTCTCTCTATTTTAAGTGCATCTTGGGTAAATTTTCACTTTCCACTTTTCCTTCCATGAATCTTCCTACAATTTCCAGCTATTTTTATTTCATGTTTTTCAGCTCAAGTTTCGTTAAAGCCAAACGTGCCTGACTTTGCTCGCTCGGGCTCGGTAAGGACTGGATTACAACCCAAGCGCGTTCTCATTTTCGTTGCGTGGAAGTAAATATGATGTTCCAGCCTTACCTCCTCCTGGTTCCCCGCAAAGGATGTGGGGAGCCGGGGCGGAGGTCTGGTAGGCTCCACATCAACACTGGCTCACCACAGGTGGGGTGGCCCGGAGGCTCCACACCAACACTGGCTCACCACAGGTGGGGTGGCCTGGAGGCTCCACACCAACACTGGCTCACCACAGGTGGGGTGGCCTGGAGGCTCCACACCAACACTGGCTCACTGCAGGAAGTGTGGTCTGGAGGCTCCACACCAACACTGGCTCACTGCAGGAAGTGTGGTCTGGAGGCTCCACACCAACACTGGCTCATTGCAGGAAGTGTGGCCTGGAGCCTCCACACCAACACTGGCTCATTGCAGGAAGTGTGGCCTGGAGCCTCCACACCAACACTGGCTCACTGCAGAAAGTGTGGCCTGGAGCCCCCACACCAACACTGGCTCACTGCAGGAAGTGTGGCCTGGAGTCTCCACACCAACACTGGCTCACTGCAGGAAGTGTGGCCTGGAGCCTCCACACCAACACTGGCTCACCACAGG
>WNGS01162460.1:138421-144382 GCA_020271785.1 Procambarus virginalis | reverse complement strand
ATGTGGCCCTTACATTGAAAAGTTTGAGACCCCTGGTCTAGAGTGATGCACATCCTCCATCGGAGAGGCAACTGTAACCGCCTGCCAAGCCGCGCGCAACCACTCACGTCCAGAGACCCCACAGGGTGAGCCAGAGCCCAGAACTGCTTTCCACAACAGACACTGATTCTCCCAAGGGAGCCGGAGCCACCAGGACAGCAGGCGGTACATTGTGTACCTCCACCGGCACCGACTGTCTTACAATAACGTGACTAACCTGTAGTCGGAGCCGCATCCACACACACCATCCTGTCGGCAGCCCTTTGGTGCACAGGGAGCCCAACCGGTTCCGCGCAAGCCACTGCCGTCTGCCAGCCAGCCTCCACAGCCAGCTGGCTGGCAGACGGCACACCACCAACATCTAACATGTCCGTAGGATCCTCCTGGGATCGGAGTGGCGGTAAATCTCACTCGGGAAAACACCCTGAAGATATTTACATGAGCAGCGGGCAAGCCTGTTGACCAAGCTGCTCAAACAGCCCATCCGACATTTCAAACTGGGCGCCACACACTACCACATACTTCAACTTCACACTCCGGTACTTGCACAGTACCGGCTCCATTGGGCATAGGGAACAAGCAGCTCTCACACCGATCAAGTAATGTCCTGAACACCTCAGGGCGAACAAATTTCACCACCACACGGCGGTCTTCCACAAGCTGCAACCCCACCAGGTCCGTCAACTGCACACCAGTACTTCTACCAGTGCAGTGCTAAGGTGTGTGTGGTCAACAAACGAGCCCCATATTTGGTCCTTCAGTCTCATCGCCACAGTGCGGGTCCCATTCGGGACACCCTTCCACCGTCCGGAGGAGACAGCATTCACCTGGACACTGAAGACCCGCCCATACCGGGTAAAATGACGCTGGAGAAGGGAGTCGGGGAACTGAAAGGCAGCACCATGAACTGCCACATTGGTAGTCTCACTGCACCTGTCCGCCACTTCCACCGAGACACCACCCGCAGGCAAAGTGAAGGACCTTCCGTCATAGTGGTCAACAAAGTCACAATACTCAGCGTTGAAGCTGCATTTTACAATAGCTATGCCCGGATACAAGCTGAACGCCGCAAACTGACGGCACATCAACCGCAACATATTAAGCGGGACGCAGGATCCCTGTGGTGAGCCAGTGTTGGTGTGGGGGCTCCAGGCCACACTTCCTGCAGTGAGCCAGTGTTGGTGTGGAGGCCCCAGGCCACACTTCCTGCAGTGAGCCAGTGTTGGTGTGGAGACTCCAGGCCACACTTTCTGCAGTGAGCCAGTGTTGGTGTGGAGGCTCCAGGCCACACTTCCTGCAATGAGCCAGTGTTGGTGTGGAGCCTCCAGGCCACACTTCCTGCAATGAGCCAGTGTTGGTGTGGAGCCTCCAGGCCACACTTCCTGCAATGAGCCAGTGTTGGTGTGGAGCCTCCAGACCACACTTCCTGCAGTGAGCCAGTGTTGGTGTGGAGCCTCCAGGCCACCCCACCTGTGGTGAGCCAGTGTTGGTGTGGAGCCTCCAGACCACACTTCCTGCAGTGAGCCAGTGTTGGTGTGGAGCCTCCAGACCACACTTCCTGCAGTGAGCCAGTGTTGGTGTGGAGCCTCCAGGCCACCCCACCTGTGGTGAGCCAGTGTTGGTGTGGAGCCTCCAGGCCACCCCACCTGTGGTGAGCCAGTGTTGGTGTGGAGCCTCCAGGCCACCCCACCTGTGGTGAACCAGTGTTGGTGTGGAGCCTCCAGGCCACCCCACCTGTGGTGAGCCAGTGTTGGTGTGGAGCCTCCAGGCCACCCCACCTGTGGTGAGCCAGTGTTGGTGTGGAGCCTCCAGGCCACCCCACCTGTGGTGAGCCAGTGTTGGTGTGGAGCCTCCAGGCCACCCCACCTGTGGTGAGCCAGTGTTGGTGTGGAGCCTCCAGGCCACCCCACCTGTGGTGAGCCAGTGTTGGTGTGGAGCCTCCAGGCCACCCCACCTGTGGTGAGCCAGTGTTGGTGTGGAGCCTCCAGGCCACCCCACCTGTGGTGAGCCAGTGATGGTGTGGAGCCTACCAGACCTCCGCCCCGGCTCCCCACATCCTGTGCGGGGAACCAAGATGAGGTAAGGCTGGAACATCATATTTACTTCCGCACAACAAAAATGAGAACGCGCTTGGGTTGTAATCCGGTCCTTACCGAGCCCGAGCGAGCAAAGTCAGGCACGTTTGGCTTTAACGAAACTTGAGCTGAAAAACATGAAATGAAAATAGCTGGAAATTGTAGGAAGATTCATGGAAGGAAAAGTGGAAAGTGAAAATTTACCCAAGATGCACTTAAAATAGAGAGAATGAAGACTTGAATTAATTTAAAATTATAGAAGGAAGGGAGAGACCACGAGAGAATGAAAGGATTCAAGGGATATATATATTTCCTATATTTTATAAAGTAAAGACTATGTTTAATAACAGGACCTTATTGTAGTGAATATATAGTACTTTAAATGCGAATATATTCCAAGAAATACTCGTATACAATCACCTGCAAAATTGTAGTGTACCTCCTTATCTTCATTATAAGCTCTAGATAACAATAGACTGGGGGAATTATATGTGGGACAAATAATTATAAATAATCTACTTGAAAAAGAAATTTAATTTGGTCTTGGGTTAAAAAATATTTGTTTTGAACAGTTTAAAGGACATATATTAATAGCTTCAGACTGAGATAAAGGTGTATAAAATATTTTGTGTTTTTAGCATGAAGATATTTGTCAGAATCCGTGGTAGACTATGGTAGGCTATAGTCTCGTTTGGTAGCCTACTGTAGCCTATGATAACCTATATAGCCATGCTAGCCTTTGAAGCCCATGATAGTCTATGGTCGCTAGTGGTACTCCCATGGTAGCCAGTGGTGCCACATGGTAGCCAGTGGTGCCACATGGTAGCCAGTGGTGCCACATGGTAGCCAGTGGTGCCACATGGTAGCCAGTGGTGCCACATGGTAGCCAGTGGTGCCCCATGGTAGCCAGTGGTGCCACATGGTAGCCAGTGGTGCCACATGGTAGCCAGTGGTGCCACATGGTAGCCAGTGGTGCCACATGGTAGCCAGTGGTGCCCCATGGTAGCCAGTGGTGCCCCATGGTAGCCAGTGGTGCCACATGGTAGCCAGTGGTGCCACATGGTAGCCAGTGGTGCCACATGGTAGCCAGTGGTGCCACATGGTAGCCAGTGGTGCCACATGGTAGCCAGTGGTGCCACATGGTAGCCAGTGGTGCCACATGGTAGCCAGTGGTGCCCCATGGTAGCCAGTGGTACCCCATGGTAGCCAGTGGTGCCCCATGGTAGCCAGTGGTGCCCCATGGTAGCCAGTGGTGCCACATGGTAGCCAGTGGTGCCACATGGTAGCCAGTGGTGCCACATGGTAGCCAGTGGTGCCACATGGTAGCCAGTGGTGCCCCATGGTAGCCAGTGGTGCCACATGGTAGCCAGTGGTGCCCCATGGTAGCCAGTGGTGCCCCATGGTAGTCAGTGGTACCCCATGGTAGACAGTGGTATCCCATGGTAGCCAGTGGTGCCCCATGGTAGACAGTGGTGCCACATGGTAGCCAGTGGTATCCCAGAGTAGTCATATGGTGTCCCATGGTAGCCCATAGTAGCTCATGGTAGCTCATAGTAGCCTATGGTAGCCCATAGTAGCCTATGGTAGCTCATAGTAGCCCATAGTAGCCTATGGTAGCCCATAGTAGCCTATGGTAGCCTATAGTAGCCTATGGTAGCCCATAGTAGCCCATAGTAGCCCATAGTAGCTTATGGTAGCTCATAGTAGCCTATGGTAGCTCATAGTAGCTTATGGTAGCTCATAGTAGCCAATGGTAGCTCATAGTAGCCTATGGTAGCTCATAGTAGCCCATAGTAGCCTATGGTAGCTCATAATACCCCATGGTAGCCCATAGAAGCCCATAGTAGCCTATGGTAGCTCATAGTAGCCCATAGTAGCCTATGGTGTCTCATAGTAGCCTATGGTAGCTCATAGTAGCCTATGGTAGCTCATAGTAGCCCCATAGTAGCCTATGGTAGCTCATAATAGTCCATGGTAGCCCATAGTAGCCTATGGTAGCTCATAGTAGCCCATAGTAGCCTATGGTAGCTCATAGTAGCCCATAGTAGCCTATGGTAGCTCATAGTAGCCTATTGTAGCTCATAGTAGCCCCATAGCCTATGGTAGCTCATAGTAGCCCATGGTAGCCTATGGTAGCTCATAGTAGCCCATGGTAGCCCATAGTAGCCTATGGTAGCTCATAGTAGCCCCATATTAGCCTATGGTAGCTCATAGTAGCCCATGGTAGCTCATAGTAGCCTATGGTAGCTCATAGTAGCCTATTGTAGCTCATAGTAGCCTATGGTAGCTCATAGTAGCCTATTGTAGCTCATAGTAGCCTATGGTAGCTCATAGTAGCCCATGGTAGCCTATGGTAGCTCATAGTAGCCTATGGTAGCTCATAGCCCATATAGATATATAGACACACATATAGATATAGAGCTGTGCTGCCTATGTATCTATTAACGGGTGTTTTCACTATAGATATGATCCCAGCCAGTTTTCCAAATGAGTTTGCCGATTTCCACGATATTTAGTTTATAGTTTATTTGCTATCTCCTTCAAAACTTAAATAATTACATTTGTCTGACAAATGTTTTTCCCTCTATTTATTGTAAAAAATATTTGATATTTTTTCGTAGTTAAATCATAATGAAAACTCATGTAATTACCCACACTAACTTTGAACTTATATTGTGCCAGATTTTAGTACTTTTTCAATCTATACCCCTCTGTACTGTATTTCAAAATAATTCAAATTAATATATATAATGTGCTAAAGAGGTCTTACAAAATCTATAGGTTCTCAATTTGTTATTCCAACTAATTTAGAAATTTGCGACATTAACGCTCCATATGTTTTTGTTGTTCAATGCAAATCTATACGCAGTTTAGTGTTAACATACATGTCACTTGTAGTAGATTTTGGTCTTCAAGATGATATCTTCTCGGGCGGCATCAGTTTCGATAGCCACGCGGCTCCCATTATATCCCACAGGCAGAAATGAATTTGGCATTAATTATATTATGGCGGCCCAAGGGCTGGGAGTATATCTTCCCACACGGGTTCAACCTCTGTGCAGTACCACCAATTTCAACGTTCTAGACTCTGGACTGTTGAGTAACATTTACATATATATAGATGATACACAAAATTGGACGGGAAATAAATTGATAAGAAACGAGATCGTGGTATCATGATATAGTTAGATTTTAACATCGGACGAGAGGTTCGCAGATGATGTTGAATTCTGAGAAAATGCTTGATTCTGTGATTAAATCATTATAATGGTTTCCAGATGCTTAATGTTGAAATTGTCAAGTTTGAAGGTAAGAAAGATACATTGTCATGATTAGTTGGAATTTTTAGCCCAAAAATAAATCCATAAATGAATAGGAAAAGGTAAATATGACACTAGGATTGATTACCTGAAGCTTAAGCAAAAAGATATATAATATTATTCATCACGTTGATTTTCTCCACGTTAGGCTACTGTTATACACTTGAGTTTTGATCTCTGTACTTCAAATGGATATAAATCCATTTGATGGATGAAATGAATGACAAGGATAATCCCGTAAAATGGAAATCTTCCTCGTGATGAGAGACTAAATGCTTAACTTGCTTTCCCTGTAAAGGTGAAGAGTAAGGGTGTCAGACCCTCTCCTTCATTTACATACGTCAGTCATAACAAAGGGGATGTAAATAAGATTTGGTCAAAAGTTGACATTCGGAAGTCTCTTTAATTATTACGTTCTTTATATATATATATATATATATATATATATATATATATATATATATATATATAATATATATATATATAATAATAATAATTATTTGTATTGGCTGAACTCTTCCAGCTGA
>WNGS01162460.1:130921-135921 GCA_020271785.1 Procambarus virginalis | reverse complement strand
TTCCCAGCATGCACCAGCG
This sequence comes from Procambarus virginalis, assembly GCA_020271785.1. Classification (NCBI taxonomy): domain Eukaryota; kingdom Metazoa; phylum Arthropoda; class Malacostraca; order Decapoda; family Cambaridae; genus Procambarus; species Procambarus virginalis. The sequence goes on along the minus strand of WNGS01162460.1, from coordinate 135,902 downwards.
GTCGGCAGGAGGCCTGGCAGGGAAGATTGCTTTTGAATATTCTGATGACTGGTGAACTGAGTGTGGGAGAGTCGCTCTAATTCCCCGGAGGCGGAAACCCTCAGCACTTTATCATCTAGTGACCTTATAAAAAGCTACTATATACCGAGAGATACAGGAGAACTTAACTGGATGTTGTGATATACAAGGGGAACTTAAGGGGATACTTAGGTATACGAGGGGAACTTAAGGGAATATTGAGGCACACAGTAGTAATAGTAGTAGTAGTAGTAGTAGGCATACACCAGTCTCAGGAGACTATTGAGTTGCACTCTGGTTGTCAGTCTGGAGTGGCCTCTCCAGGGCACAAAGTCAGGGTAGGTTGATACGGGGGAATATATCTATACATACATTCCATCTATACACCCATGCAGCAGGGTATAGATGGAAGCCAAAAGTCCTAAGTTTGACCATTTTCTAAAGCAGGGTTAGACGCCACTTTTATTTCTGCCTGCCGTACCATTTCTATTCTCTTCAGGCATCGCTCAATGTAATTCTGGAAGAACTGGGATGATTTTCTTAAGAATGGCTCAATGTCTGCCTCTCGATGTCTCTGCTTGAATTCATACAGCTGAACCACACAATCTTTGGTGTTTTCCTTTGAGCCAATTTTGCGAAGATCTCGGATAATGTGTTGTGAGCTGTTTTACTTAGTCTCTTGGGGATTTGCTACTCTCCACAGAATCATTAGTAACTTGTGCAACAGCTAATCTGTTGCTATCACTAATGCCACCATCGTCTTCAGTCTTTGGTTTTTCTCCAGTCTCTCCACGGCGCCGAAAGTCTCCATGGAAAGGCAAACGCCAATACGATTGGTTCCAGCGCCGTCGCAGGAACTGTTAGAACGATGTTGAAGGCAACAACGAACTGCCCCCAAGGGCTCCAGCTCCGGAGTTTACCTCGAGATTGGTAAAAGAAGGCACAGGGACTCCAAACCCGGAGACCGCCGTGGTCGGGGCCGGAGAAGAAGCACTCCAGCAAGGGCAAGAACGACGCCAGCCTCCTGAAGCAGAGCCTGGGCCACACGACCCCCAGGAGGTGGACGACAGAGTCCCGCACCTACGGGTTCCAGACAGAGATCGTCAGAGTCCTCTTTCACCCGAGGTGAGGCTCACAAAGAGAACGTAAATGGTTGCTGTGATATACAAGAACTTCAGTGAATACTGTGGTATACAATCTTGAGGTTATCTTGAGATGATTTCTGGGCTTAATGTCCCCCGCGGCCCGGTCCTCGACCAGGCCTCCTTTTTGTCCCCCCCCCCCCCTCCAGGAACCATCCCGTAGCAGCTAACTGAGAGGTACCTATTTACTGCTAAGAATCTTACTGGTCGTCGGGAGTATGAATTTAGTGATTGAATATAAGAACATAACCCGGGTAAATGGTGTTGATGTGCGCATGGTAAATTTTGGTGATGAGTAATCACCCAATCTGGGATCGATCAGAGTATATCTGGCGACGAGCTTACTCTGTGTATGGACCCAAGGAGGTTGTGGAAGTGTTAAACTGTCAGCTCAGGGAGAGTGACCCAAGGAGGTTGTGTAAGTGTTAAACTGTCAGCTCAGGGAGAGTGACCCAAGGAGGTTGTGGAAGTGTTAAACTGTCAGCTCAGGGAGAGTGACCCAAGGAGGTTGTGGAAGTGTTAAACTGTCAGCTCAGGGAGAGTGACCCAAGGAGGTTGTGGAAGTGTTAAACTGTCAGCTCAGGGAGAGTGACCCAAGGAGGTTGTGGAAGTGTTAAACTGTCAGCTCAGGGAGAGTGACCCAAGGAGGTTGTGGAAGTGTTAAACTGTCAGCTCAGGGAGAGTGACCCAAGGAGGTTGTGGAAGTGTTAACTGTCAGCTCAGGGAGAGTGACCCAAGGAGGTTGTGGAAGTGTTAAACTGTCAGCTCAGGGAGAGTGACCCAAGGAGGTTGTGGAAGTGTTAAACTGTCAGCTCAGGGAGAGTGACCCAAGGAGGTTGTGGAAGTGTTAAACTGTCAGCTCAGGGAGAGTGACAGGCTTAACCCTGGAGGGTTGCGTCGCTAGTGAGTGACCGACGAATATATGTGTGGACGGTATTATAAACATATTTGAGATAGGATTTGTTACCACCTGTTACAAGAAGTGTTGGGAGTGATTGATTACTATGGTCGTTTAAGTGGCATGTAAGTGGGGGTAATTAGCAGTTGTCTGTGTGGCATGCTTAATATTATATTGAGGGTTTGCTGACGTGGCGGAACTGCGTTACGATGGGGGTCCCACTCCCACCAGTACTGCGGGCTCAGTCTGTGGGCCTGGAATTTTCTAGCCGGGCTGGGTACCCGGAGATTGCACGGGTGTGTGAGCAGCTGCAGGTACCTGTGCTGGATATCTACGGTGTCGAGCTGGTGACGGCCCGTCGGGTGATCCTCAAGTTCACTGAAGAAATGGCGTATCGTGCTTTTCTCCGTAGATACGAGGGGCGGACTCTGCCTCTACAGGATGGTGAGGGCACTGTTTCCGTCTCGGATCGGAGTGGTGCTCTCACCTACGTCAGTGTTCATGGGGCTCCGTTGGAGTTTCCGGAGGGTCTGCTACGGCGGTATTTCGGCCGGTTTGGCGCCATCGTGAGTGTGCGAGTGAATGTGGTGTCTTCGAGCCCACTTAAGGGCGTCCGGACGAACATTCGTACCCTGGGCATGAGGCTACGGGAGGATATTCCGTCCTCAGTGCGGCTGATGGGGTACACGGTTCGTGTATTCTACGCCCGCCAGCCTCGGACATGTTATCGTTGTGGCCTGTCGGGCCATCAAGCTGCTGACTGTTCTGCGCCCGCCTCTGCGCCTGTGAACCTCTTCAGCGAGGAAGACTTTCCACCACTTCCTGTGGAGGAGGACGCCTCTCCGGACGCGGCTGCACCCCCTGTGTCGCCTGATGAGCCCCCTGTGGTGGACGTTTCCCCGAATGTCGCCGACCCTATGCTGGATGTTGCGATGCCCTCGGTGGAAACTCCTGCTCCTGTCACTGATGAGCCCGTGGGCCTTTCTGATGCTCCCTCCTCGCCGTCTGTTCGCCAGTCTTCAGTTTCTGCGCCTGGCCCTGCGTGCTCGCCTGCGACCTCGCCTCAGGTCCCGGCTGCGCTGAGTGCTGGGGTGGCTGTGGGGCCTCCTGTTGTGTGTGGTCCGGTTCCCCCTGCGGTTGAGGCTGCTGCAGTCATGAGACGGGCGTTGATCCGCACGGCTTGTGATGGCCGTGGTTCTGGGTCCGCCTCCGGCTCTGAGGATGTGCGCCCGGTGCCCAAGCGGTCCAGGCATTCTTCTACTGCATGGGCTGATGTGGAGGGTTTCGACGGCGATGGGTCTTCGGGAGATGAGGTGGTGGTCGCTGACGTCCATGTACCTGCTGATGCCAAGGGTTGTGTGTATGATTCGCCTCCTGTTTCGTCTGTAGGTGGTTCCCCGCAGTGGGGGGTGGTTGCTCCTCCGGACGTTGGGGAGGGGGGTGCTGGTGCAGGCCGCGACCTAGTGTTGTTACTAAAGAAGGATGTTCGGCGAGGGGGGCCCCTGCAGGTGTCCTGTCCGGTGGTTGCTGCGGAGCCCTGTGGGGCTGCAAAGGTTACAAGTGCGTTGCCCGTTGCCCGCGCCTGTAAGGGGCAGCCCGTCCCGTTCATCTTGGCCTCCGGTGTGGCGCATGATTCGGTGACTAACCCTTTGGTTGTTCACTTTCATGCCCGAGTGCTGCCTGTTCCGTGGTGCCCCTCGACCGTCTGGGTTCCACAGGCTCGGGTATTTGTTGAGGGTGTGCCGCTTTCGATGCCCGATCCTCGGCAGACATTTCGTCACCCTCTTTCGGACGACATCCTGTTGTTGTGGGAGGCGTATTGTGTTCGTTTCCCGGCAGCGGAGTGGCCGGAAAAGTATGCGCAATCTTGATAGTTTGTTCTGTGGTGTTTATTGGGTGCCCTTCAGGCCAATGTAATTTCGGCTATGCCTTTTCATATATTGTGTTTCTTTGATTTATTGTATTATGTGCCCTTCTGGCTATGCTGTTTGCTCTCTTACGTGAGGGGTTATTATGCAGAAATTTTGTTTTTTTGTTTCTGTTTTGAATTGTTATTATGCCATGTTATGAATTTTATTATTTTTTATATTGTTCTCCTCTGCTTTCAATGTGTAATTTGTTCTTGGTTTATGTTATTGTATTTAGGGTATTGTTTTGCCTGTTTGCGCTTTTTGGGTTGATAGTTTTTGTACTGTGATGTCGGTCCTTCTGGCCGGTGTTTGTTTCGTGTTTGCTTAATTCGGTTTTATTATGTACCTTTTATTGTATTTATTGCTTGTACTTGCATGCTTGCATGTAAAAATAAATTTAAAAAAAAATATTATATTGTGTGATTATTCCATTGTGTTTTATTCTTGTCACGTGACACCTTGTTATCGTTTCATCTGTATGATGAAAACGATACCAAGGTATTATAATTATTATTGAAATTGAAATAAGTTTATTGAGGTCAAACACACACAAAGGGATAAGGTAGCTCAAGCTATTCTCACCCCCGTTCAGTACAACATGTACAAGGAGACCTTCAGTGTATACTGTGGTATACAAGGAGACCGTCAGTGTATACTGAGGTATACAAGGAGACCTTCAGTGTATACTGTGGTATACAAGGAGACCTTCAGTGGATACTGTGGTATACAAGGAGACCTTCAGTGTATACTGAGGTATACAAGGAGACCTTCAGTGTATACTGTGGTATACAAGGAGACCTTCAGTGGATACTGTGGTATACAAGGAGACCTTCAGTGTATACTGTGGTATACAAGGAGACCTTCAGTGTATACTGAGGTATACAAGGAGACCTTCAGTGTATACTGTGGTATACAAGGAGACCTTCAGTGTATACTGTGGTATACAAGGAGACCTTCAGTGTATACTGTGGTATCAAGGAGACCTCAGTGAATACTGTGGTATACAAGGAGAC
>WNGS01162460.1:110460-120460 GCA_020271785.1 Procambarus virginalis | reverse complement strand
AGTATGAATTTAGTGATTGAATATAAGAACATAACCCGGGTAAATGGTGTTGATGTGCGCATGGTAAATTTTGGTGGTGAGTAATCACCCAATCTGGGATCGATCAGAGTATATCTAGCGACGAGCTTACTCTGTGTATGGACCCAAGGAGGTTGTGGAAGTGTTAAACTGTCAGCTCAGGGAGAGTGACCCAAGGAGACTGTGGAAGTGTTAAACTGTCAGCTCAGGGAGAGTGACCCAAGGAGGTTGTGGAAGTGTTAAACTGTCAACTCAGGGAGAGTGACCCAAGGAGGTTGTGGAAGTGTTAAACTGTCAGCTCAGGGAGAGTGACCCAAGGAGGTTGTGGAAGTGTTAAACTGTCAGCTCAGGGAGAGTGACCCAAGGAGACTGTGGAAGTGTTAAACTGTCAGCTCAGGGAGAGTGACCCAAGGAGGTTGTGGAAGTGTTAAACTGTCAGCTCAGGGAGAGTGACCCAAGGAGGTTGTGGAAGTGTTAAACTGTCAGCTCAGGGAGAGTGACCCAAGGAGGTTGTGGAAGTGTTAAACTGTCAGCTCAGGGAGAGTGACCCAAGGAGGTTGTGGAAGTGTTAAACTGTCAGCTCAGGGAGAGTGACCCAAGGAGACTGTGGAAGTGTTAAACTGTCAGCTCAGGGAGAGTGACCCAAGGAGGTTGTGGAAGTGTTAAACTGTCAGCTCAGGGAGAGTGACCCAAGGAGGTTGTGGAAGTGTTAAACTGTCAGCTCAGGGAGAGTGACCCAAGGAGGTTGTGGAAGTGTTAAACTGTCAGCTCAGGGAGAGTGACCCAAGGAGGTTGTGGAAGTGTTAAACTGTCAGCTCAGGGAGAGTGACCCAAGGAGGTTGTGGAAGTGTTAAACTGTCAGCTCAGGGAGAGTGACCCAAGGAGGTTGTGGAAGTGTTAAACTGTCAGCTCAGGGAGAGTGACCCAAGGAGGTTGTGGAAGTGTTAAACTGTCAGCTCAGGGAGAGTGACCCAAGGAGGTTGTGGAAGTGTTAAACTGTCAGCTCAGGGAGAGTGACCCAAGGAGGTTGTGGAAGTGTTAAACTGTCAGCTCAGGGAGAGTGACCCAAGGAGACTGTGGAAGTGTTAAACTGTCAGCTCAGGGAGAGTGACAGGCTTAACCTTGGAGGGTTGCGTCGCTAGTGACTGACCGACGAATATATGTGCAGACGTTATTATAAACATATTTGAGATAGGATTTGTTACCACCTGTTACAGGAAGTGTTGGGAGTGATTGATTACTATGGTCGTTTAAGTTTAAGTGGCATGTAAGCGGTGTAATTAGCAGTTGTCTGTGTGGCATGCTTAATATTATATTGTGTGATTATTCCATTGTGTTTTATTCTTGTCAAGTGACACCTTGTTATCGTTTCATCTGTATGATAAAAACGATACCAAGGTATTATAATTATTATTGAAATTGAAATAAGTTTATTGAGGTCAAATACACACAAAGGGATAAGGTAGCTCAAGCTATTCTCACCCCGTTCAGTACAACATGTACAAGTAGACCTTCAGTGTATACTGTGGTATACAAGGAGACCTTCAGTGTATACTGTGGTATACAGGGAGACCTTCAGTGTATACTGTGGTATACAAGGAGACCTTCAGTGTATACTGTGGTATACAAGGAGACCTTCAGTGTATACTGTGGTATACAGGGAGACCTTCAGTGTATACTGTGGTATACAAGGAGACCTTCAGTGTATACTGTGGTATACAAGGAGACCTTCAGTGTATACTGTGGTATACAAGGAGACCTTCAGTGTATACTGTGGTATACAAGGAGACCTTCAGTGTATACTGTGGTATACAAGGAGACCTTCAGTGTATACTGTGGTATACAAGGAGACCTTCAGTGTATACTGTGGTATACAAGGGTACCTTCAGTGTATACTGTGGTATACAAGGAGACCTTCAGTGGATACTGTGGTATACAAGGAGACCTTCAGTGTATACTGTGGTATACAGGGAGACCTTCAGTGTATACTATGGTATACAAGGAGACCTTCAGTGTATACTGTGGTATACAAGGAGACCTTCAGTGTATACTGTGGTATACAGGGAGACCTTCAGTGTATACTATGGTATACAAGGAGACCTTCAGTGTATACTGTGGTATACAAGGAGACCTTCAGTGTATACTGTGGTATACAAGGAGAACTCAGTGTATACTGTGGTATACAAGGAGACCTTCAGTGTATACTGTGGTATACAGGAGACCTTCAGTGTATACTGTGGTATACAAGGAGACCTTCAGTGTATACTGTGGTATACAAGAGACCTTCAGTGTATACTGGGTATACAAGGAGACCTTCAGTGTATACTGTGGTATACAAGGAGACCTTCAGTGTATACTGTGGTATACAAGGAGACCTTCAGTGTATACTGTGGTATACAAGGAGACCTTCAGTGGATACTGTGGTATACAAATAAAAATATACAGAAAAAGGTAGGAGACAAATAACTAGGAAGTGACAGTGATAAAGGAACATAGCCAAGGGAATATCGCTGACAATGCCTCAGCAAGAACAATTGGCTTGGTGTTAAGTCCACTCTCAGGCTTTTTCTCTAGTCGTTTTAGGGAGGTAGTTTCTCTCTTTGTGTATTGGCCTTTTGGTTCCCTTGATTCCCATTTCCATCACCTTACACTTGTTGGTGTTGAACTCCAGTAACCATTTCTCGGACCAACTCTGCATCTTGTTTAAGTTGTGGTGGAGAGTCTGACTATCCTGATCTGTCACCACTCTTCTCGTTAGTTTTGCATCGTTTGCAAACATTGGCATATAAGACTCAACTCAGTAAATCTGTAGTTTACGCAAATGAGAATAGGATGGGTCCCAGCACCGATTCTTGAGGTACACTACCTACGTCATTCCGACTTCCTGCTCGTCATTGGTACTCTCTGGCTCCTATCTGTTATGTAATTCTTTACCCATGTTAGTGCTTTTCGCTAATCTCCCTCCGTTCTGTCAGGTGAGGTACTATATCAAAGGCTTTTTGCAGTCCAGAAATATGTAATCTGCCCAACCTTCTCTGTCCTTCCTTATTTTCGTTGCTTTGTCATACAACTCCAGTAGGTTCGTCAGGCACCACTTTATACTTTACGGATTGTCCTTCCTTAAAGCCTTGTTGACGTTTCTTACATACCTGATTTCTCCAGGTGTGTAATGTGTATGTTATTCTCTTTATTCTTCCGAGTACTTTGCAAGGAATGCTCTTCAGTGCGCTAGTCTGTAGTTATGTGCCTCTTCTCCATCTCTTTTCTTGTAAATTAGTACCCAATTTGCCTTCTTCCAGCATGTGGGCAATTCGCCCTTTTTAGTGACTCATTAGAGATGTAAAGGCACTCGGAGGACCTGTGCCGCTGCTCATACATCCACGTTGTGTGGTCTTATAGCTTTACTCTCGTTTAATGATGCTAGTTGTTTCCTTATTCTGCTGTTGCCTCAATATTGCAGTCTTTCATCTAGGTAACCTTCTGGTCGAGCACGGCAGGCTCTTCAGGCTCAGGTGATTCAACTCCATGGCATTATGTTACTCACATATTTCCTTATCATTTCCTCTATTTTCACCTCCCCTTTTTTCATAATCTAGTGCTTAGTTGTTCACTGTTAATTTCTTTCTTATAGGACTGTGTAGGAGTTTTGGTTGCTTTAGAGACAATATAATGTTCACAGTTTCCTTCCAACATTCTTCGTATAATTATGTATTCATTCGTTGCCGTGTTGCAACGAATGAGTCTATTCCGGTTTTCCTCTGTTCTTTGATCTCTGTATTTCTTCCACTCCTTCTTGCTTTTCGTTTTTGCTTATTGGCATTGTCTATTGAACTTAGTTACTATATTCTTTCCCATGTTTTTCTTATTGTTGGTAAGAATCTCTCTTCAGCTACTTTGCATTTCAATTTGTCTTGGTCCATCATTTTCTGGACTGTTTCCCCTCTAAGTTCTTCATCCCATTATATACTTCCCAGATTCTCTCTTCCATGTTATCCCGTTTTCTATAGCTTACTCTCCTTGCTCTCACGCCTTTGTCTTATGGGTACTGTTTTAAGTTCGATCAAAATGTGAAACACCAGGAGACAATGGTCACTGGCTCCTAGTGGTATTTAGTGCTCCAAGTTCCCAGTCTGGGTGAAGATCAGGTCGTGTAGACTTGGCGTATCTCCTCCCCTTTCTCTTGTGTCCTTCTGTACACGCTGTGATGACAAGTTTATTTCCACAACTTTCACTATTTGAGCTCCCCCATCCTTCTTCCCCACCACGGAGATTTTTCGATTCCCAATCAATCTTCCAATGATTTAGGTCCCTCATGAATAGTAGTTTTGCTCTTATTATGTGTGCTGTTGTTGCTGCTGCTCTCTGCAGTTCATCTATGAATGCCTTGTTATCATATTCCTGTCTGGGTCGTCTGTTGTTAGCTGGTGGACTGTAAATTACCAGGACCGCCAACTTCTCCCATCAGCTGTCACGAGTCTCAGTGATGGAGACGACTGCGTATCTATTTACGTTGCGTAATCTGAGTTCCTGGTTGTTAATCAATTTGGAAAGTCGTATTCCAGGGAATATTAGGATTAAATACCTGCCTGAAATGCTATGTGTGCTAGTGAATTTACAAGAATGTAAGAACTCTTGTATATAAATCAATAAATAAAATATACATTTTGATTTTAAAGTTCCTTCAACTTCCACTTTACGTTTTACTAGGAGTGCAAATCCTCGCTCTTTGTCTTTGCTGTCTTTGTTTCCTTATTACTTGGTAATCCCCCATGGAACTATTGCATCAGAGATCATAAAATTGACTTTGTTCTACCACTTGGGGTGGACGGTAAAGCAACGGTCTTGCTCATGCAGGTCGGCGTTCAATCCCCGACCGTCCAAGTGGTTTGGGCACCAATCCTTTTCCCCGTCCCATCCCAAATCCTTATCCTGACCCCTTCCAAGTGATTATATATATATATATATATATATATATATATATATATATATATATATATATATATATATACATATATATATATATATATATATATATATATATATATATATATATATATATATTATATATATATATATATCTGAAAACTCACACCCCAGAAGTGACTCGAACCCATACTGCCAGGAGCAACGCAACTGGTATGTACAGGGACGCCTTAATCCGCTTGACCATCACGACCGGACAAAAGGAAGTGAATAGCCGGAGCTATATGAACCACTTCCCCGCCGGCAATCGGATGGTAATCTTGGCATAGCATTTTATCAAATCACCTCATTTTTTGGGGCAACACGTGAGGAACACAAATGCAAACAAGCCTGAATGGTCCCCAGGACTAGATACAACTGAAAACTCACACCCCAGAAGTGACTCGAACCGGTCGTGATGGTCAAGCGGATTAAGCGTCCCTGTACATACCAGTTGCGTTGCTCCTGGCAGTATGGGTTCGAGGTCACTTCTGGGGTGTGAGTTTTCAGTTGTATCTAGTCCTGGGGACCATTCAGGCTTGTTTGCTTATATATATATATATATATATATATATATATATATATATATATATATATATATATATATAATATTAATTTACATGCCAAGGCATGTGCTCATATATACAATAAAAGAAAATACAATAAAACAAGGGCACCGAAGTACCACCAGAACATACAAGCACAAAACAACAGCCATAATACAAATACGTAACAACAAGCACCATACTGAACCCAGCACAAATAAATGAAATTACACACATATATATATTATATATATATATATAATATATATATATATATATATATATATATATATATGTGAGAAAGCTGCATGAACGCGCAAGCCATATATCACTAAGAACTCTTTGACCCGGCCAGGATTCGAAAACCCATGCCGTCCAGGATCACCCCTAAACGTACACAGTACCGTGACCACCGCACCAATGATCGTGATCATTGGTGCGGTGGTCACGGTACTGTTGTACGTTTAGGGGTGATCCTGGACGCATGGGTTCGAATCCTGGCCGGGTCAAAGAGTTCTTAGTGATATATATATATATATATATATATATATATATATATATATATATAATATATATATAATATATATATATATACACACACAGGAACGCAACTAGCATCAAACAAGCTCAACTTAATGGGTAAACGTCACTCCGAATCGGACACAGAATCTTGTATATGGTACATAGTAGGATAGTCCTCCCGAGGACACTTCCCAGGATATCGCCACCACTCATCCCAGGCAGCCAGAGACGGTGGAACACCTTCTTGGCACAGGGACGATGCATACACAATGAATGAGGCGGTTGCACAGGATAATCAGACACAGAACGCTGCTGAACGGAGCCCGACTTCATGACGGCCTGCGAGCCAGCATCCTTCCTAAGCACCACCACCAAGTCCTTGTTTTCGGGGAGCCCACAGCTCGGGGCGCAGGGTGGCATACAGGAACCAGCATTGAAGCCCTTCACCAGCAGGCGCCACTGCAGAATGGACTTCCGCCACTTCCACCGCTGCACCACCAGCAGGCACTCTCAGGCATTTCCTCGTCAGCTGAAGACACGGAACTACCATACTCGGCCACATCCACCCAGGCGGGACCCCAGGACCAGGAGCATCCTCAGAACGCATCGAAACCTTTGGGTCCGGCCGCAGGTCATCGGAACTTTCCACCTCCACGATAGCCGATTCCCTAGAAGCGCAGGGAAGCTATGCTCGGGCATGTAATTCATGGCTACGTAAAACCTCGGCGGCGGCGACCACAGGGATACCTGCCCATAAACAGAGGAGGTCGCGAATCCCCCACACCTCGCCGGCACATCAGGTACAGGTAGAGCACTTGCAGATTCCGAAGCCACAGGAGAAGCGTCCACTACAGTCGCAGAATGAGGAGGTAGAAAAGGCGTGTCACCAGATGTCGAAGCCACAGAGGTACCACCCACAACAGCCGCAGAAGGGGGAGGAGCCGCACGCCCCACCACAACTACGCCCGCAACACTCATGGCGGCCGCAGAACACATACATGACGACGATACAACGAGCGATGCTCCTCCCCCACCAGCCACATCCCCAACAGCAGGCTCCTGTGGAGGGACAGCGCCCGTGGACACATCTACAACCTCATCCTCGAAGTCCTCATGAACCACTAGCGGGGAAAAGTCCTCGTTGAAGAAATTCACCAGCTCGACGACGCCTGCAGAGCACCCTGCAGTCTGGTGCCCAGACATGCCGCAACGGAAGCAGGTTCACGGCTGTCGGGCATAGTAGACACGGAGAGAGTAGCCCATCAACATAACCGACGATGGAATGTCAGACTTGAGCCGCATCTCTAACGTGCGAATGCCGTTCTGGACGCCCTTCCGTCGACCGGAGGACATGGTATTCATCCAGACGGACACCACCCGACCAAAAAGTAGCGCCGTAACAACACCTCGGGGAACTCACTGTGGACGCTGACGTGCGTAGCAGAGCCACTGTGGACCAAAATAACCACAGACCCAGCAGCACCCGGCAACAGGAGCGTGCATCTGTCAAATCGACGCAGAAAGTCCCGATAGGCCTCCTCAGTATAGAGCTTAACCACGGTCCAATGCTTCGTGATCCTTTGGACGCCACAAATGTCACCAAGTCAATGCCCAACATGTCAAAGAAGGTGGTATCCATGGCAGGGTAGTCTGCAAAACTTGAATACTCTAGCCCAATCGTCCTAGACCGCATCACAGGGGCAAGGGCACCCCCACCACACAGGGAAAGTCTGGCACAGGGCCTCCGCCAGCAACACTCATGAGAGCCGCACGCGAGTCGGCTCCAACAACAGGAGAGGTCACGCACCCAATAACCAGGTCGCAACTCCATACACAGTCGTAATGGCTCATTACGACTATATTGTCGTAATGTACATGTTTGTTACCATCGGGTATCATGATTATTCATAGTTAATTTTCCATGCTTGGTTGGGAAGGGCGAACAGTCAGGTCCGACGACCACGCGGTTGTTAAGGCTGCCAGTTACCTTTGTTTCTAAATTGTAGACAGATCATGTTTGCTGTCATTATTTCACTAAGGCAATTTCCCAAAGGAAGCTGTTATGTTTTATTTCATCAATTGTGTTGGAAGATTCATTCCTTAGTTTTGCCTAAGAGTATTTTAATTAGCTTTTGTAATGAACTGAGGTAATTCAGATTGGCTGACTAGGGCTATAAACCTGGTCAAAACATAGTGCATAACTATATGGCTATATTATGTCATGTCATTCATGTAGTGATGATTTTTCCCCCCTGTATTCTTGATCAAGTAAATTCCCAGTATTGTCCTACTGAGCAGTTTTTAGAGAACAGATTGTGGGACTCAGATATATAGTTGAGTTAACTAAGCCTATTTGCCTCGGGAGTGTTGGCAATGGGACAGGCCGCCTTTCGAGATCAGTGTACATTGGGTTGTGAGGAAGGGGGAGGGGGGAGGTGTTGGGTCAACCCAACATTCCCAACCAGGAAAGCCACAAACACCGGCTTAGTTGCAGATTACAGGTAAATGGTCTGTTGAGTTCTCTGTACAATTTGTAATTCTATTATCCATGCCTCTACGATTGGATGTGCTACTAGCCTAGGGATTAATCTATTCTTTTGCACTATTAATACAGTTACTGTTAATCATTTCTCTGTTGTATTTGATATACTTTCTATTAAATATTCTGAGTCATTAATCTTGGAGTTCATTGGACATCATCCTGTGATCTGAGGAGCATTTTTATGAGTAAACATAATTTTCTCTTTTTAATTCTCGAAGAAAAATTCCAGAATTCCATATATCCAGAAAGTATTGAAAGTTTAAAGTTCCCATCACTGGGTATTAGTTGACTGGACTCCCCCCCTCCCGAGTCACTTTATCTATAATCAAAGATCCGGGGAGGATTGGCGGCTGTATTATGTATTTATGAGTAACCTGATCTTACCATCCAGTGCTGTGAGAACTGTAGAGATGTTTCTAACATCATTGACCAATCTCCCCCCTCCCCCCTCCCCCTTCCCCGATTCCCCCATCCAACCCATCCCACCTTCCCCCCCTTCCCCCCAACCGTCCTCCTCCCCATTCCTCCCTCCACCAGATAACTGGATGAGAGTGTTCGCTGTGATGGGACTCTTCCAGTTCTCTGGGGTGATGTCAGTTCAATTATTACAGCCTAAAGAGTTACCAGTTACTGGCAACCATTACGGTGAGTTGTTATCAGCAAAGGTTATAGTGGTAACATTGTGCTCACGTTACAATGGTAGCAGCATATGAGATGTATGAGCTGGGGGGTGAGAGTCGACGCTGGGGGTGAGAGTCGACGCTGGGGTGAGAGTCGACGCTGGGGGGTGAGAGTCGGAGCTGGGGGTGAGAGTCGGAGCTGGGGGTGAGAGTCGGAGCTGGGGGTGAGAGTCGACGCTGGGGTGAGAGTCGACGCTGGGGGGTGAGAGTCGGAGCTGGGGGTGAGAGTCGACGCTGGGGGGTGAGAGTCGACGCTGGGGGGTGAGAGTCGGAGCTGGGGGTGAGAGTCGGAGCTGGGGGTGAGAGTCGACGCTGGGGGGTGAGAGTCGACGCTGGGGGGTGAGAGTCGGAGCTGGGGGTGAGAGTCGGAGCTGGGGGTGATAGTCGACGCTGGGGGTGAGAGTCGACGCTGGGGGGTGAAGTCGGAGCTGGGGGTGAGAGTCGGAGCTGGGGGTGAGAGTCGGAGCTGGGGGTGAGAGTCGGCGCTGGGGTTGAGAGTCAGCGCTGGGGGTGAGAGTCGACGCTGGGGGTGAGAATCGGCGCTGGGGGTGAGAGTCGGCGCTGGGGGTGAGAATCGGCGCTGGGGTGAGAATCGCGCTGGGGGTGAGAGTCAGCGCTGGGGGTGAAGGTCAGCGCTGGGGGTGAGAGTCGGCGCTGGGGGTGAGAATCGGCGCTGGGGTTGAGAGTCAGCGCTGGGGGTTGAGAGTCGGCGATGGGGGTTGAGAGTCGGC
>WNGS01162460.1:93640-109460 GCA_020271785.1 Procambarus virginalis | reverse complement strand
ATATATATATATATAATATACCAGAATTCTTGATGATAATTATGACTCAATTTGCCTTTTTTCATGTTTTTAAGATAATTTTTGTTAATTCTGAGCTACGTTGACTAATTCTCTAGAGATTTTAGGTGACATTTCACTAGTGCAAGGTAAAGCTACAGAATGTCTTTAGTTTTCGTATTGCTAACACATATAGATATAGAGCTGTGCTGCCTATGTATCTATAACGGGTGTTTTCACTATAGATATGATCCCAGGCAGTTTTCCAAATGAGTTTCTTGAGATGATTTCGGGGCTTTAGTGTCCCCGTGGCCCGGTCCTCGACCAGGCCTCCACCCCCAGGAAGCAGCCCGTGACAGCTGACTAACACCCAGGTACCTTTATTACTATTAGGTAACAGGGGCATAGGGTGAAAGAAACTCTGCCCATCGTTTCTCGCCGGCGCCCGGAATCGAACCCGGGACCACAGGATCACAAGTCCAGCGTGCTGTCCGCTCGGCCGACCGGCTCTCCGGCTTCCAAATGAGTTTGCCGATTTCCACGATATTAGTTTATAGTTTATTTGCTATCGCCTTCAAAACTTAAATAATTACATTTGTCTGACAAATGTTTTTCCCTCTATTTATTGTAAAAAATATTGATATTTTTTCGTAGTTAAAGCATAATGAAAACTCATGTAATTACCCACACTAACTTTGAATTTATATTGTGCCAGATTTTAGTACTTTTTCAATCTATACCCCTCTGTACTGTATTTCAAAATAATTCAAATTAATATATATAATGTGCTAAAGAGGTCTTACAAAATCTATAGGTTCTCAATTTGTTATTCCAACTAATTTAGAAATTTGCGACATTAACGCTCCATATGTTTTTGTTGTTCAATGCAAATCTATACGCAGTTTAGTGTTAACATACATGTCACTTGTAGTAGATTTTGGTCTTCAAGATGATATCTTCTCGGGCGGCATCAGTTTCGATAGCCACGCGGCTCCCATTATATCCCACAGGCAGAAATGAATTTGGCTTTAATTATATTATGGCGGCCCAAGGGCTGGGAGTATATCTTCCCACACGGGGTCAACCTCTGTGCAGTACCACCAATTTCAACGTTCTAGACTCTGGACTGTTGAGTAACATTAACATATATATAGATGATACACAAAATTGGACGAGAAATAAATTGATAAGAAACGAGATCGTGGTATCATGATATAGTTAGATTTTAACATCGGACGAGAGGTTCGCAGATGATGTTGAATTCTGAGAAAATGCTTGATTCTGTGATTAATCATTATAATGGTTTCCAGATGCTTAATAATGTTGAAATTGTCAAGTTTGAAGGTAAGAAAGATACATTGTCATGATTAGTTGGAATTTTTAGCCCAAAAATAAATCCATAAATGAATAGGAAAAGGTAAATATGACACTAGGATTGATTACCTGAAGCTTAAGCAAAAAGATATATAATATTATTCATCACGTTGATTTTCTCCATGTTAGGCTACTGTTATACACTTGAGTTTTGATCTCTGTACTTCAAAATGGATATAAATCCATTTGATGGATGAAATGAATGACAATGATAATCCCGTAAAATGGAAATCTTCCTCGTGATGAGAGACAAATGCTTAACTTGCTTTCCCTGTTAAGGTGATGAGTAAGGGTGTCAGACCCTCTCCTTCATTTACATACGTCAGTCATAACAAAGGGGATGTAAATAAGATTTGGTCAAAAGTTGACATTCGAAGTCTCTTTAATTATTACGTTCTTTATATATATATATATATATATATATATATATATATATATATTATATATATATATATATAATATATATATATAATAATAATAATTATTTGTATTGGCTGAACTCTTCCAGCTGAACCCTGATGCAAGAGCAATAGTAAGAGGAATAGAAACCCTAAACCAGAAAATAGTTAACACGTAATATGCTGTCATATTCGATGCGACATGTTTAAAAGAAAACCTGCTACCAGTATACATCAATATATATATATATATATATATATATATATATATATATATATATATATATATATATATATATATATATATAATATATACACACATGCGAAAAGAATAGGGGTGGTAAGAAAATATCAAAAGTGTTCAGTGAGCATCCACAAGGTCTTCTGAGTACTCTTTATTTTCTTCTCCGAGGCTATGGGTCCCTACACTTGCACCAGAGGTGGTACCCTTTCTAGGTATTAAATAAAAAAAAATATATATATATCACCTTGGTTTATGGAAGAGGATTTCTCCAAATGTCATATTTATTCGAGGTAAACTAGAAGAATTAATTAACTGTAGAATGTATTTTTATTTTAGATTTAACTACTTGGAACAAAATTTCCATGAAGCACGGGATATAGTGACTCCGTAAGGATTCATAGTTTCCCGGGATTCGAACGTTGTTAGTCGAGTGTGTACAGTTCTTTACAAATAATTGATAATAATTGATAGGTTGGTGCCCATTCATCTCAATATTATGCCCAAACACTTGGACGTTACGATAGAGCGATGGTCTCGCTTCATGTAGGTCCGTGTTCAATCCCCGACCGTCCAAGTGGTTGGGCACCATTCCTTCCTCCCGTCCCATCCCAAATCCTTATCCTGACCCCTTCCCAATGCTGTACAGTCGTAATGGCTTGGCGCCTTCCCCTGATAATTTCCTCCCTCATCTCCATATTAGACTACCAGAACTTAATATCAGAGGTAGAAACTGCTCCACATTTCTTTGTCCAAATAAATGTTTTGCAACAAAATTGTGTTTACCAGTTCGACATCTTTCGACGTTTCAGCTTGGAAACTGCAGTGCGGTGCATCTCCCACCTGTTTATTAATAAATAATTCATAAGTTCCCAGCATGCACCAGCGGTCGGCAGGAGGCCTGGCAGGGCATATTGCTTTTGAATATTCTGATGACTGGTGTAACTGAGTGCGGGAGAGTCAGCTATAATTCCCCGGAGGCGGAAACGCTCAGCACTTTATCATCTAGTGACCTTATGAAAAGCTTACTACATACTGAGTGATGCAAGGAGAACTTAACTGGATGTTGTGATATACAAGGGGAACTTAAGGGGGATACTTAGGTATACGAGGGTAACTTAAGGGAATATTGAGGCACACAGTAGTAATAGTAGTAGTAGTAGGCATACACCAGTCTCAGGAGAGTATAGAGTTGCGCTCTGGTTGTCAGTCTGGAGTGGCCTCTCCAGGGCACAAAGCCAGGGTAGGTTGATACGGGGGAGAATATATCTATACATACATTCCATCTATACACCCATGCAGCAGGGTGTATAGATGGAAGCCAAGGTTCAAAGCCATTTTCTAAAGCAGGGTTAGACGCCACTTTTATTTCTGCCTGCCGTTCCATTTCTGTTCTCTTCAGGCATCGCTCAATGTAATTCTGGAAGAACTGGGATGATTTTCTTAAGAATGGCTCAATGTCTGCCTTTCGATGTCTCTGCTTGAATTCATACAGCTGAATCACACCATCTTTGGTGTTTTCCTTTGAGCCAATTTTACGGAAGATCTCGGATAATGTGTTGTGCTGTTTTACTTAGTCTCTTGGGGGATTTGCTACTCTCCACAGAATCATTAGTAACTTGTGCAACAGCTAATCTGTTGCTATCACTAATGCCACCATCGTCTTCAGTCTTTGGTTTTTCTCCAGTCTCTCCACGGCGCCGAAAGTCTCCAATGGAAAGGCAAACGCCAATACGATTGTTCCAGCGCCGTCGCAGGAACTGTCAGAACGATGTTGACGGCAACAACGAACTGCCCCTAGAGGCTCCAGCTCCGGAGTTTACCTCGAGGTTGGTAAAAGAAGGCACAGGGACCCCAAACCCGGAGACCGCCGTGGTCGGGGCTGGAGAAGAAGCACTCCAGCAAGGGCAAGAACGACGCCAGCCTCCTAAAGCAGAGCCTGGGCCGCACGACCCCCAGGAGGTGGACGACAGAGTCCCGCACCTACGGGTTCCAGACAGTGATCGTCAGAGTCCTCTTTCACCCGAGGTGAGGCTCACAAAGAGAACGTAAATGGATGCTGTGATATACAAGAACTTCAGTGGATACTGTGGTATACAGTCTTGAGGTTATCTTGAGATGATTTCTGGGCTTAATGTCCCCCGCGGCCCGGTCCTCGACCAGGCCTCCTTTTGTCCCCCCCCCCCCTCCAGGAACCATCCCGTAGCAGCTAACTGAGAGGTACCTATTTACTGGTAAGAATCTTACTGGTCGTCGGGAGTATGAATTTAGTGACTGAATATAAGAACATAACCCGGGTAAATGGTGTTGATGTGCGCATGGTAAATTTTGGTGATGAGTAATCACCCAATCTGGGATCGATCAGAGTATATCTGGCGACGAGCTTACTCTGTGTATGGACCCAAGGAGGTTGTGGAAGTGTTAAACTGTCAGCTCAGGGAGAGTGACCCAAGGAGGTTGTGGAAGTGTTAAACTGTCAGCTCAGGGAGAGTGACCCAAGGAGGTTGTGGAAGTGTTAAACTGTCAGCTCAGGGAGAGTGACCCAAGGAGACTGTGGAAGTGTTAAACTGTCAGCTCAGGGAGAGTGACCCAAGGAGGTTGTGGAAGTGTTAAACTGTCAGCTCAGGGAGAGTGACCCAAGGAGGTTGTGGAAGTGTTAAACTGTCAGCTCAGGGAGAGTGACCCAAGGAGACTGTGGAAGTGTTAAACTGTCAGCTCAGGGAGAGTGACAGTCTTAACCTTGGAGTGTTGCGTCGCTAGTGAGTGACCGATGAATATATGTGCGGACGTTATTATAAACATATTTGAGATAGGATTTGTTACCACCTGTTACAGGAAGTGTTGGGAGTGATTGATTTCTATGGTCGTTTTAGTGGCATGTAAGTGGGGGTAATTAGCAGTTGTCTGTGTGGCATGCTTAATATGTGTGATTATTCCATTGTGTTTTATTCTTGTCAAGTGACACCTTGTTATCGTTTCATCTGTATGATAAAAACGATACCAAGGTATTATAATTATTACTGAAATTGAAATAAGTTTATCGAGGTCAAATACACACAAAGGGATAAGGTAGCTCAAGCTATTCTCACCCCGTTCAGTACAACATGTACAAGGAGACCTTCAGTGTATACTGTGGTATACAAGGAGACCTTCAGTGTATACTGTGGTATACAGGGAGACCTTCAGTGTATACTGTGGTATACAAGGAGACCTTCAGTGTATACTGTGGTATACAAGGAGACCTTCAGTGTATACTGTGGTATACAAGGAGACCTTCAGTGGATACTGTGGTATACAAGGAGACCTTCAGTGTATACTGTGGTATACAAGGAGACCTTAAGTGTATACTGTAGTATACAAGGAGACCTTCAGTGTATACTGTGGTGTACAAGGAGACCTTCAGTGTATACTGTGGTATACAAGGAGACCTTCAGTGGATACTGTGGTATACAAGGAGACCTTCAGTGTATACTGAGGTATACAAGGAGACCTCCAGTGTATACTGTGGTATACAAGGAGACCTTCAGTGGTTACTGTGGTATACAAGGAGACCTTCAGTGGTTACTGTGGTATACAAGGAGACCTTCAGTGTATACTGTGGTATACAAGGAGACCTTCAGTGGATACTGTGGTATACAAGGAGACCTTCAGTGTATACTGTGGTATACAAGGAGACCTTCAGTGTATACTGTGGTATACAAGGAGACCTTCAGTGTATACTGTGGTATACAAGGAGACCTTCAGTGGTTACTGTGGTATACAAGGAGACCTTCAGTGTATACTGTGGTATACAAGGAGACCTTCAGTGGATACTGTGGTATACAAGGAGACCTTCAGTGTATACTGTGGTATACAAGGAGACCTTAAGTGTATACTGTAGTATACAAGGAGACCTTCAGTGTATACTGTGGTGTACAAGGTGACCTTCAGTGTATACTGTGGTATACAAGGAGACCTTCAGTGGATACTGTGGTATACAAGGAGACCTTCAGTGTATACTGAGGTATACAAGGAGACCTCCAGTGTATACTGTGGTATACAAGGAGACCTTCAGTGGTTACTGTGGTATACAAGGAGACCTTCAGTGGTTACTGTGGTATACAAGGAGACCTTCAGTGTATACTGTGGTATACAAGGAGACCTTCAGTGGATATTGTGGTATACAAGGAGACCTTCAGTGTATACTGTGGTATACAAGGAGACCTTCAGTGTATACTGTGGTATACAAGGAGACCTTCAGTGTATACTGTGGTATACAAGGAGACCTTCAGTGGTTACTGTGGTATACAAGGAGACCTTCAGTGTATACTGTGGTATACAAGGAGACCTTCAGTGTATACTGTGGTATACAAGGAGACCTTCAGTGTATACTGTGGTATACAAGGAGACCTTCAGTGTATACTGTGGTGTACAAGGAGACCTTCAGTGTATACTGTGGTGTACAAGGAGACCTTCAGTGGATACTGTGGTGTACAAGGAGACCTTCAGTGGATACTGTGGTATACAAGGAGACCTTCAGTGTATACTGTGGTATACAAGGAGACCTTCAGTGTATACTGTGGTATACAAGGAGACCTTCAGTGTATACTGTGGTATACAAGGAGACCTTCAGTGTATACTGTGGTGTACAAGGAGACCTTCAGTGGATACTGTGGTATACAAGGAGACCTTCAGTGGATACTGTGGTATACAAGGAGACCTTCAGTGTATACTGTGGTATACAAGGAGACCTTCAGTGTATACTGTGGTATATACAAGACCTTCAGTGTATACTGTGGTATACAAGGAGACCTTCAGTGTATACTGTGGTATACAAGGAGACCTTCAGAGTATACTGTGGTGTACAAGGAGACCTTCAGTGGATACTGTGGTATACAAGGAGACCTTCAGTGTATACTGTGGTGTACAATGAGACCTTCAGTGGATACTGTGGTATACAAGGAGACCTTCAGTGGATACTGTGGTATACAAGGAGACCTTCAGTGTATACTGTGGTATACAAGGAGACCTTCAGTGTATACTGTGGTATACAAGAATAAAATATACAGAAAAAAGGTAGCAGACAAATAACTAGGAAGTGACAGTGATAAAGGTAATCATAGCCAAGGGAATATCGCTGACAATGGCCTCAGCAAGAACAATTGGGCTTGGTGTTAAGTCCACTCGCAGGCTTTTTTCTCTAGTCGTTTTAGGGAGGTAGTTTCCTCTCTTTGTGTATTGGTCTTTTGGTTCCCCTGATCCCTGTTCCCATTTCCATCACCTTACACTTGTTGGTGTTGAACTCCAGTAACCATTTCTCGGACCAACTCTGCATCTTGTTTAAGTTGTGGTGGAGAGTCTGACTATCCTGATCTGTCACCACTCTTCTCGTTACTTTTGCATCGTTTGCAAACATTGGCATATAAGACTCAACTCAGTAAATTTGTAGTTTACGCAAATGAGTAATAGGATGGGTCCCAGTACCGATTCTTGAGGTACACTACCTACGCCATTCCGACTTCCTGCTCGTCACTGGTACTCTCTGGCTCCTATCTGTTATGTAATTCTTTACCCATGTTAGTGCTTTTTCGCTAACTCCCTCCGTTCTGTCAGGTGAGATACTATATCAAAGGCTTTTTGGCAGTCCAGAAATATGTAATCTGCCCAACCTTCTCTGTCCTTCCTTATTTTAGTTGCTTTGTCATACAACTCCAGCAGGTTCGTCAGGCACCAACTTTATACTTTAGGGATTGTCCTTCCCTAAAGTCTTGTTGACGTTTCTTACATACCTGATTTCTCCAGGTGTGTAATGTTATTCTCCTTATTCTTCCGAGTACTTTGCAAGGAATGCTTTTCAGTGGCACTTGTCTGTAGTTATGTGTCTCTTCTCTATCTCTTTTCTTGTAAATTAGTACCCAATTTGCCTTCTTCCAGCATGTGGGTAATTCGCCCTTTGTTAGTGACTCATTACAGATGTAAAGGCACTCGGAGGACCTGTGCCGCTGCTCATAACATCCACGTTGTGTGGTCTTATAGCTTTACTCAAGTTTAATGATGGTAGTTGTTTCCTTATTCTGCTGTTGCCTCAATATTGCAGTCTTTCATCTAGGTAACCTTCTGGTCGAGCACGCCAGGCTCTTCACCCTCAGGTGGGTCAACTCCATGGCATTACGTTACTCACATATGTCCTTATCATTTCTTCTATTTCACCTTCCTTTTTTCATATTCTAGTCGCTTGGTTGTTCACTGTTATTTTCCTTCTTATAGGACTGTGTAGGAGTTTTGGTTGCTTTAGAGGCAATTTCAGTTTCTTTAAAACATTCTTCGTATCTTTATGTATTCATTCGTTGCCGTGTTGCATCTATTTTAGTTTTTCTCTGATCTTTAATCTCTGTATTGCTTTTACTCCTTCCTGCTTTTCGTTTTTGCTTATTGGCACTGTCTATTGAACTATTGGTTACTATACCCTTTCCAAAGTTTTTCTTATTGTTGGCATGAATCTCTCTTCAGCCTCTTTGCATTTCAATTTGACTTGATCCATCATTTCCTGGACCGTCTTCCCTCTAAGTTCTTCATCCCATTGTATACTTCGCAGATACTCTCTCTCTTTTCCATGTAATCCCGTTTTCTATTGTTCACTCTCTCTTACATGTTATCCCGTTTTCTATAGCTTACTCTCCTTTCTCTCACACCTTGTCTTATGGGTATTGTTTTAAGTTCAATCAAAAAGTGAAACACCAGGAGACAATTATTACTGGCTCCTAGTGGTATTTAGTGCTACAAGTTCCCAGTCTGGGTGAAGATCAGGTCGTGTAGACTTGGCGTATCTCCTCCCCTTTCTCTTGTGTCCTTCTCTACACGCTGTGATGAGAAATTTATTTCCACAACTTCCACTATTTGATCTCCCGCCCCATCCTTCCTCCCCACCACGGAGATTTTTAGATTCCCAATCAGTCTTCCCGTGATTTAGGTCTCCCATGAATAGTAGTTTTGCTCTTATTATCTGTGCTGTTGTTGCTGCTGCTCTCTGCAGTTCATCTATGAATGCCTTGTTATCATATTCCTGTCTGGGTCGTCTGTTGTTAGCTAGGGGACTGTAAATTACCAGGACCATCAACTTCTCCCATCAGCTGTCAAGAGTCTCTGATACGACTGTGTAAATAGATACGACTGTGTAAATAGATACGACTGTGTAATAGATACGACTGCGTAAATAGATACGACTGCGTATCAATTTACATTGCGTATCTGCGTACCTGGTTGCTAAACGATATGGAAGGTCGTATTCCGGGGAATATTAGGATTAAAGATTTGCCTGAAATGCTGTGTGTGCTATTGAACAATGAAAGAACTCCTGTATATAAATGAATAAATAAAATATTCTAATTTTCAAGTTCATTGAACTTCCACTTAGGTTTTCCTAGGAGTGCAAATCCTCGCTCCTTGTCTTTGCTGTCTTTGTTTCCTTATTACTTGGTAATCCCCATGGAACTATTGCATCAGAGATCATAAAATTGTTTTTGTTCAACCACTTGGGGTGGACGGTAGAGCAACGGTCTTGCTTATGCAGGTCGGCGTTCAATCCCCGACCGTCCAAGTGGTTGGGCATCATTTCTTTCCTCCGTCCCATCCCTAATCCTTATCCTGACCCCTTCCAATTGCTATATATATAATATATATATATATATATATATATATATATATATATATATATATATATGCAAACAAGCCTGAATGGTCCCCAGGACTAGATACAACTCTGTGTTGTATTGAAAGTTTGGTTATTTATATATATATATATATATATATATATATATATATATATATATATTATATATATATAATTACTAAGAACTCTTTGACCCTTCAAATACCCACTTGGGGACTGTAAGCCTCAAAGAACTCAGTATATAGGCAAGACAACAACATCTCTTTCCAGGCGATTAACGATGCATAAGCAACAGGGCTCCATTAAGAAACATATAATCTCTTCCCACAACCAGACCATCACCAGAGAAGTCTTAACAAAAAAAACATGGAAATCATCGATAAATACAGCGATAGCAGGCAGCTTGATATCTGCGACGCACTACACATTAAGAAGTCAACACCAGCAATCAACAGCCAATTAATGCACAATTATATTCTACCCACTTCAAGACTCCGCTCCAATATAGAAGCATCAAGAAATATGGGCCAATAGGCCCTCTGCAGTTACTTCTATTCTTCCCTTTAGCTTATACCCATTGTTACGTGTTCTGTGTTGTATTGAAAGTTTGTTTTCACCTCATCCCAAACTATTGTAACATATCACCTCACCCAAATGCAGGTATAAAATCGAAGCTGTTTAACTCTGTTCAGTTATAGTTGTGTGTGAGTAAACTAAAATCTTTGAAAATGTAATAAGTTTTACGAAACGCGCTCAAGTGTCGCGTCAAACTAGAAATAAAAATGAATTTTGGAGAACTGATTTTTCAATTATCATCGACAGTAAAAAGAAATATAGAGAAAATTCGTGTTAGAATTATTAATCATACTTTTTCGGTCATATTTAATAATATATGTCTACAGGAAAGACTGCTACCAAAATATACTAATATATATATATATATATATATATATATATATATATATATATATATATATATATATATATATATATATATATTATTATTATTATTTAATTTACATGCCAAGGCATATGCTACATAAATACAATACTGTAGAAGAAAATACAATAAAACAAAGGGCACCGAAGTACCACCACAACATACAAGCACAAAACAACAGCCATAATACAAAGTACCTAACAACAAGCATCATATTGAACCCAGCACAAATACATGAAATTACATATATATACACACACAGGAACACAACAGAGAAACAACTAGCATCAAACAAGTTCAAAATAATGGATAAACGTCACTCCGAATCGGAAACAGAATCTTCTATATGGTATTTAGTAGGATAGTCCTCCCGAGACACCGCCGCCACTCATCCCAGACAGCCGGAGACAGTGGAACGCCTTCTTAGCACAGGGGCGATGCATACACAATGAATGAGGCGGTTGCACAGGATAATCAGAAACAAAACGCTGCTGCGCAGAGCCCGACTTCACAATGGTCTGCGAGCCAACATCCTTTCTAAGCACCACCACCAAGTCTTTGTTTCGGGTGCCCACAGCTGGGACGCAGGGTGGCATATAGGAACCAGCATTGAAGCCCTTCACCAGCAGGCGCCACTGCAGCATGCACTTCCGCCACTACCACCGCTGCACCACCACCAGGCACCCAAGGCATTTCCTCGTAAGCTGAAGACACGGAACTGCCATACTCCGCCACATCCACCCAGGCGGGACCCCCAGGGGCAGGAGCATCCTCAGAATGCATTGAATGTTTTGTGTATAGTCGCACGTCATCGGAACTTAACCCCTCCACGATAGCTGATTCCCTAGAAGTGCAGGGAAGCCATGGTCGGGCATGCAATCCACGGCTACGTAAAACCTCAGCGGCGGCGACCACAGGGAGCACCTGCCCATAAACAAGAGGAGGCGTGAACCCCCCACACCTCACTGGCACAGCAGGTACAGGTGGCACACTGGCAGATTCCGAAGCCACAGGGGAAGTGTCTACTACAGCCGCAGAATGAGGAGGTAGAAGAGGCGTGTCACCAGATGTTGAAGCCACAGGGGTACCACCCATAACAGTCGCAGGAGGGGGAGGAGCCGCACGCCCCACCACAACTACGCCCACAACACTCACAGTGGCCGCAGAACACACACATGACGACGGCACAACGAGCGATGCACTACCCCCACCAGCCACATCCCCAACAGTAGGCTCCTGTGGAGGGACAGCGCCCGTGGACACATCTGCAACCTCATCCTCAGAGTCCTCTTGAACCACCAGCAGGGAAAGTCCTCCTCGTGGAAGAAATTCGCCAGCTTGAAGACACCCGCAGAGCACCCTACAGCCTGGTGCCCAGACATCCCGCAACAGAAGCAGGTCCACGGATGTCAGGGCATAGTACACATGGAGATAGTAGCCCCTTAAGCCGCATCTCTAATGCCCGAATGCCGTTCTGGATGCCCTTCCAGACCAGAGGCATTCGGGATGCCCTACCCTGGACCAGAGGACATGGTATTCATCCACACGTACACCACCCGCCCAAAAGTAGCGCCGTAACAACACCTCAGGGAACTCACTATGGACGCTGATGTGCGTAGCAGAGCCACTGTGGACCAAAATAACTACAGATCCAGCAGTACCCAGCAACCGGAACGTGTGTCTGCCAAATCGATGCAGAAAGTTCCGATAGGCCTCTTCAGTATTGAGCTTAACCAAGGCCCGATGCATGGTGATCATTTGGACGCCACAAATGTCACCAGAGTCAATGCCCAACATGTCAAAGAAGGTTGTATCCATGGCAGGGTAGTCTGCAAGACCTGAATACTCTAGCCCAATCGTCCTAGACCACATCACAGGGGGCAAGGGCACCCCCATCACACAGGGAAATCCCGGCACAGGGCCTCTGCCAGCAACACTCCTGAGAGCTGTACGCGAGTCTGGGACACCAGCAACAGAAGAGGTCAAGCACCAGTTGTTGCAGCTTGATTTGACCGCTAGCCACTATGGAGTGAGGACGTGTTGCCTAACCTCTCCGGCGGTTAGTGGTGACTTGCCGCTTTGGTCGCCAGGGGGTGTGGGTGTTTTTGCCCTCCCTGCATTTGCCGTCAAGTGGTGCTTGGGTGATCGTCGATGACTCTCCGTGATGGAGGGACCTCTTCCCCCTGTTGTGCGTGTGCACTCTGTAGGCCTGGAATTTTTTGGCCGTGCCGGGTATCCTGAGGTTGAACTTGTAATGTGTGACATGCTCCGTGTCCCTGTGGATGTGATTTACGGTAATGAACTGGTTACCGCTCATCGAGTGATTGTTAAATTTGTAGGGGACTTGGAGTACCTGGCGTTTCTCCAGCACTTCGAGGGACAATCCTTGCCCCTGCCGGCTGGTGCCGGCACTGTGGAGATTTCTGATCGGAGTGGTGCATTGACATACGTGAGCGTTCATAGGGCGCCCTTGGAGTTTCCCCAAGGACCTCCTGCTGCATTACTTCGGGAGGTTTGGAGCTGTCGTCAGTGTGATGCTGCACAAGCTTTCCTCGGGGAAGTACCAGGGTATGCAAATGAACATTCGGACCCTGGGGATGCGCCTGAGGGCACACGTTCCGTCCTCTGTCCGGCTCCTCGGATATCATGTTCGAGTGTATTAATCCCAACAACTGTGGACATTTTTTTGGTGTAGCCTGCTGGGGCAACAGGCTGCCGTCACCTCCGTGAACCTCTTCTGTGAGGATTTTCTGCCATTCCCTGTGGAGGAGGATTTTCTGCCTCTGTGGAGAAGGATTCGGTGGGTGGAGATGTGTTCGTACCGTTGGTTGCTGGGGCCCCCTTGTGGCGTCCGATGCGTCTCCTGCTGTGGTGGCCCCTCTTCCAGGGGTTGTGGTGCTTTCGGATCCTGTTGGTGTCCCTGATGGTCCCGTGGGTCTTCCAGTGGATCTCTGTACGTCGTCTCCATCTTCTCCAACTGCTGTGCATGTCCCTGTGCCCTCGCCATGTATCTCGGCTGTGCTGGGTGCTGGGGTAGATACAGGGCCTCCTACTATGCTTGGCTTGGGACCCCATGGGGTTGAGGATGCTGCCGTCCTGCGGAGAGCATCGGTTCGTACGGCTTGTGATGCCCGTGTCTCTGGGTCGGCCTCTGGATCTGATGATGTGCGGCCAGAGCCCAAGTGTTCCCGGCGTTTTTCTTCTGCCTAGGCTGATGTGGGAGATTCTGATGACTCTGGATCTTCCAGCGATGGCGGGGGTGGTTCCGGTTGCGTCACATTCTATGGTGGTGGCAGAAGTACATGTGCCTGTGGCTGACGATGGTGGCTCGGACTTCCCTTCTGGTGTGGTGCCTGTGGAGCTTGCTTCCGGTGCGTCGCCCACGTCGGATGATTCTGGTTCTTCATGGGGGGTAGCTCCCCCTGACGAGGTTCATGGTGAGCGTGGTGACCTGGTGGTGGTGTTGAAGACTGCTCGCTCTGGGGGTACCGTGCCCCCAGCCTCGGTCCCTGTTTCATCAGCGGCGGTTTTACCATCTCTCCCGTCTCCGGCTGTCTCTTCTGCATCTCCTGCGGTGTCAGGAGTGGTGTTACCATCTCGGCAGCCTTCGCCTGTGCATCTGGGGGCGGGGCCGTCTCGGCAGCCTACGTACGCTTCTTCGGCATCTTCTGCTTCTACGTGGAGGTGGTTCGCCAGTCCCTACCTCGTTATGCGACTTCTGTCGCCCAGCTCCGGGCACTGCCGTTTCCACCCAATTTAGTGATTCCTGAGTTTATGCAGCCCCCCCCTGAAGCAGGGGAATCGTTCCCCTACCGACATGGAGTATTTGATATGGGAGGCCTAAAAGCAAAAATATCCTGTGTTTGAATTCCCTGAGAAATTTTCACCTTCCGTTGAGGTTTGTTCTCCTTTCAAGTGATTTATTTTGTTTGCTATGTGTTGTGGGGTTGTGTCCGTTTGTGTGCGTGGATGTGGGGTGAGGTTGCGTGAGTGTGTGTGGGTGGGCCGGGTTTGTTTTCCCGGTTCCTGCGTGCTCCGTATTTCCGGTTCCTGTGAGTTCCTGTGTGCGCTTGTTTGTGGAGTGGTTGTGTGCCCTTCGAGATGCTTGTGTGGCCATGTCTGTTCTTGTTTCCATTATCATGAATTGTTGATGTTAATATCCTTTTGTTTATGTGCTATACTTTCTGTTTCCTTCTTATTATTGTCATTATGTACTGGTACCCCTCCATGTGTGGTTTCCAGGGCCGGTAGGCATGTTTTGTATTGTTCGATGGTTGGGTGTGGGTTTGGGTACTGTGTATTGTACTGTTGTTATTTTTGTAATGTTTTGCATTTTGTTTGTGTTTTTTGTTGTCATCTCTCAGGCCGGTATTTTATGTGTTTGTAATTTTGTACTTTTGTGTTTTTGTGATTTTGTAATTTGAGATTTGTGTTCTGTCTGTTTTATTCTCGTTTTATTGTATTTATGCGCATGCTTGCATGTAAAAATATAAATAAAAAAAACTTGTTGCAGCTCCATATATAGTCGTAATGGCTTATTACGACTATATAGTCGTAATGAGACTTTTTTGGAGTTATGTTATATGATGGATGAAGTTGTCTTAAAGTACATGTTTGTTACCATCCGGTATCATGATTATTCATAATTTTCCATGCTCGGTTGGAAGGGCGAAGAGTCAGGTCCGACGACCACGCGGTTGTTAAGGCTGCCATTACCCTTGTATCTAAATTGTAGACAAATCATGTATGCTGTCATTATTTCACTAAGGCAATTTCCCAGGGAAGCTGTTATGTTCTATTTCATCAATTGTGTGAGAAGGTTCGTTCCTTAATTTTGCCTAAGAGTATTTTAATTAGCTTTTTGTAATGAACTGAGGTAATACAGGTTGGCTGGTCAGGGCTACCAACCTGGTCATAACATAGTACATAACTATATGGCTATATTATGTATGTCATTCATGTAGTGATGATTTTTTCCCTCTGTATTCTTCATCAAGTAAATTCCCAGTATTGTCCTACTGAGCAGTTTTTAGATCAGATTGTGCAGCTCGGATAAATGAGTTAACATAAGCCTATTTTCCTCGGGAGTGTTGACAATGGGATAGGCCGCCTTTCGAGATCAGTGTACATTGGGTTGTGAGGCAGGGGGGGGAGGTGGGCAACACTCCAACCAGGAAAGCCCATAACACCGGCTTAGTTGCAGATTACAGGTAAATGGTCTG
>WNGS01162460.1:76829-87106 GCA_020271785.1 Procambarus virginalis | reverse complement strand
TTTTCATTTAGACATATTTCATGGAATATGACTGCATATTCTTTATTGATTATTTCTTGTTTAAGGCTTCTATCCCTCTGATTAGTGCTCTTGTATCTTGGTGTAATTGGAAGAGGATTTCTCCAAATGTCATATATGTTTGATGTAAACTAAAAGAAATAATTAACTGTAGAATGTATTCCACTTATTATACATTTACACAACGTTTCGAACCTACATTGTTCATTCTCAAGTGATGGAACTGCACTGTTGTTGTTTTGTTTTAAATTCAACTACTCGGAACAAATTTTCCATGTAGCACGGGATATAGTGACCCCGTAAGGATTCATAGTTTGCCGGGATTCGAACGTTATTAGTCGAGTGTGTACAGTTCTTTACAAATAATTGGTAATAATTGATAGGTTGGTGCCCATTCATTTCCATATTATGCCCAACCACTTGGGCTGGACGATAGAGCGATGGTCTGACTTCATGTAGGTCGGCGTTCAATCCCCGACTGTCGAAGTGGTTGGGCACCATTTCTTCCTCCCGACCCATCCCAAATCCTTATCCTGACCCCTTCCCAATGCTGTACAGTCGTAATGGCTTGGCGCCTTCCCCTGATAATTCCCTTTCTCATCTCCATATTAGACTACCAGAACTTAATATCAGAGGTAGAAACTGCTCCACAACTCATTGTCCAAACTAATGTTTTCCAGCGAAATTGTGTTTACCAGTTCGACAGCTTTCGACGTTTCAGCTTGGAAACTGCAGTGCGGTGCATCTCCCACCTGTTTATTAATAAAATAATTCATAAGTTCCCAGCATGCACCAGCGGTCGGCAGGAGGCCTGGCAGGGAATATTGCTTTTGAATATTCTGATGACTGGTGTAACTGAGTGCGGGAGAGTCAGCTCTAATTCCCCGGAGGCGGAAACGCTCAGCACTTATTCATCTAGTGACCTTATCAAAAGCTTACTACATATTGAGTGATGCAAGGAGAACTTAACTGGATGTTGTGATATACAAGGGGAACTGAAGGGAACACAGAGTTATACGAGGTAATTTAAGGGGGGTACTATGGCACACAGTAGTAGGCATCCACTAGTCTCAGGAGACTATTGACTTGCACTCTGGTTGTTGGTCTGGAGTGGCCTCTCCAAGGCGCAAAGCCAGGGTAGGTTGATACGGGGGAGAATATATCTATACATTCCATCTATACACCCATGCAGCAGGGTGTATAGATGGAAGCCAACAGTCCTGAGTTTGACCCATTTTCTAAAGCAGGGTTATACGCCACTTTTATTTCTGCCTGCCGTACCATTTCTATTCTCTTCAGGCATCGCTCAATGTAATTCTGGAAGAACTGGGATGATTTTCTTAAGAATGGCTCAATGTCTGCCTTTCGATGTCTCTGCTTAAATTCATACAGCTGAATCACACCATTTTGGTGTTTTCCTTTGAGCCATTTTGCGGAAGATCTCAGATAATGTGTTGTAAGCTGTTTTACTTAGTCTCTTGGGGGATTTGCTACTCTCCACAGAATCATTAGTAACTTATGCTACAGCTAATCTGTTGCTATCACTAATGTCACCATCGTCTTCAGTCTTTGGCTTTTCTCCAGTCTCTCCACGGCGCCGAAATTCTCCAATGGAAAGGCAAACGCCAATACGATTGTTTCCAGCGCCGTCGCAGGAACTGTCAGAACGATGTTGACGGCAACAACGAACTGCCCCCAGGGGCTCCAGCTCCGGAGTTTACCTCGAGATTGGTAAAAGAAGGCACAGGGGCTCCAAACCCGGAGACCGCTGTGGTCGGGGCCGGAGAAGAAGCACTCCAGCAAGGGCAAGAACGACGCCAGCCTCCTAAAGCAGAGCCTGGGCCGCACGACCCCCAGGAGGTGGACGACAGAGTCCCGCACCTACGGGTTCCAGACAGTGATCGTCAGAGTCCTCTTTCACCCGAGGTGAGGCTCACAAAGAGAACGTAAATAGTTGCTGTGATATACAAGAACTTCAGTGGATACTGTGGTATACAAGGAGACCTTCAGTGTATACTGTGGTATACAAGGAGACCTTCAGTGTATACTGAGGTATAAAAGGAGACCTTCAGTGTATACTGTGGTATACAAGGAGACCTTCAGTGTATACTGTGGTATACAAGGAGACCTTCAGTGTATACTGAGGTATACCAGGAGACCTTCAGTGTATACTGTGGTATACAAGGGACCTTCAGTGTATACTGTGGTATACAAGGAGACCTTTAGTGTATACTGTGGTATACAGGGAGACCTTCAGTGTATACTGTGGTATACAAGGAGACCTTCAGTGTATACTGTGGTATACAAGGAGACCTTCAGTGTATACTGTGGTATACAAGGAGACCTTCAGTGTATACTGTGGTATACAAGGAGACCTTCAGTGTATACTGTGGTATACAAGGAGACCTTCAGTGTATACTGTGGTATACAAGGAGACCTTCAGTGTATACTGTGGTATACAAGGAGACCTTCAGTGTATACTGTGGTATACAAGGAGACCTTCAGTGTATACTGTGGTATACAAGGAGACCTTCAGTGTATACTGTGGTATACAAGGAGACCTTCAGTGTATACTGTGGTATACAAGGAGACCTTCAGTGGTACTGTGGTATACAAGGAGACCTTCAGTGTATACTGAGGTATACAAGGAGACCTTCAGTGGATACTGTGGTATACAAGGAGACCTTCAGTGTATACTGAGGTATACAAGGAGACCTTCAGTGGATACTGTGGTGTACAAGGAGACCTTCAGTGGATACTGTGGTATACAAGGAGACCTTCAGTGTATACTGTGGTATACAAGGAGACCTTCAGTGTATACTGAGGTATACCAGGAGACCTTCAGTGGATACTGTGGTGTACAAGGAGACCTTCAGTGTATACTGTGGTGTACAAGGAGACCTTCAGTGGATACTGTGGTGTACAAGGAGACCTTCAGTGGATACTGTGGTATACAAGAATAAAATATACAGTAAAAAGGTAGCAGACAAATAACTAGGAAGTGACAGTGATAAAGGTAATCATAGCGACTTCCTGCTCGTCATTGGTACTCTCTGGCTCCTATCTGTTATGTAATTCTTTACCCATGTTAATGCTTTTTCGCTAACTCCCTCCGTTTTGTCAGGTGAGGTATTATATCAAAGGCTTTTTGGCAGTCCAGAAATATGTAATCTGTCCAACCTTCTCTGTCCTTCCTTATTTTCGTTGCTTTGTCATACAACTCCAGTAGGTTCGTCAGGCACCAACTTTATACTTTAAGGAATGTCCTTCCCTAAAGCCTTGTTGACGTTTCTTACATACTTGATTTCTCCAGGTGTGTAATGTTATTCTCCTTATTCTTCCGAGTACTTTGCAAGGAATGCTCTTCAGTGGCACTAGTCTGTAGTTATGTGTCTCTTCTCCATCTCTTTTCTTGTAAATTAGTACCCAATTTGCCTTCTTCCAGCATGTGGGTAATTCGCCCTTTGTTAGTGACTCATTAGAGATGTAAAGGCACTCGGAGGACCTGTGCCGCTGCTCATAACATCCACGTTGTGTGGTCTTAAAGCTTTACTCAAGTTTAATGATGCTAGTTGTTTTCTTATTCTGCTGTTGCCTCAATATTGCAGTTTTTCATCTAGGTAACCTTCTGGTCGAGCACGCCAAGCTCTTCAGGCTCAGGTGGTCAACTCCATGGCATAACGTTACTCACATATGTCCTTATCATTTCTTCTATTTCACCTTCCTTTTTCATATTCTAGTCGCTTGGTTGTTCACTGTTATTTTCCTTCTTATAGGACTGTGTAGGAGTTTTGGTTGCTTTAGAGGCAATTTCAGTTTCTTTAAAACATTCTTCGTATCTTTATGTATTCATTCGTTGCCGTGTTGCATCTATTCTAGTTTTTCTCTGATCTTTAATCTCTGTATTGCGTTTACTCGTTCCTGCTTTTCGTTTTTGCTTATTGCCACTGTCTATTGAACTATAGGTTACTATACCCTTTCCAAAGTTTTTCTTATTGTTGGTATGAATCTCTCTTCAGCCTCTTTGCATTTCAATTTGACTTGATCCATCATTTCCTGGACCGTCTTCCCTCTAAGTTCTTCATCCCATTGTATACTTCGCAGATACTCTCTCTCTTTTCCATGTAATCCCGTTTTCTATTGTTCACACTCTCTTACATGTTATCCCGTTTTCTATAGCTTACTCTCCTTGCTCTCACGCCTTGTCTTATGGGTACTGTTTTAAGTTTGATCAAAAAGTGAAACACCAGGAGACAATGGTCACTGGCTCCTAGTGGTATTTAGTGCTCCAAGTTCCCAGTCTGGGTGAAGATCAGGTCGTGTAGACTTGGCGTATCTCCTCCCCTTTCTCTTGTGTCCTTCTGTACACGCTGTGATGACAAGTTTATTTCCACAACTTTCACTATTTGAGCTCCCATCCTTCTTCCCCACCACGGAGATTTTTCGATTCCCAATCAATCTTCCCGTGATTTAGGTCCCCCATGAATAGTATTTTGCTCTTATCATATGTGCTGTTGTTGCTGCTGCTCTCTGCAGTTCATCTATGAACGCCTTGTTATCATATTCCTGTCTGGGTCGTCTGTTGTTAGCTGGGGGACTGTAAATTACCAGGACCACCAACTTCTCCCATCAGCTGTCAAGAGTCTCAGTGATGGAGACGACTGCGTATCTATTACGTTGCGTAATCTGGGTTCCTGGTTGTTAAACAATTTGGAAAGTCGTATTCCAGGAATATTAGGGTTAAATACCTGCCTGAAATGCTATGCGTGCTAGTGAATTTACAAGAATGTAAGAACTCTTGTATATAATCAATAAATAAAATATACAATTTGATTTTCAAGTTCCTTGAACTTCCACTTACGTTTTACTAGGAGTGCAAATCCTCCCTCCTTGACTTTGCTGTCTTTGTTTCCTTATTACTTGTAATCCCCATGGAACTATTGCATTAGAGATCATAAAATTGATTTTTGTTCTACCACTTGGGGTGGCGGTAGAGCAACGGTCTTGCTTCATGCAGGTCGGCGTTCAATCCCCGACCGTCCAAGTGGTTGGGCACCATTCCTTTCCCCGTCCCATCCCAAATCCTTATCCTGACCCTTCCAAGTGATTAATATATATAATATATATATATATATATATATATATATATATATATATATATATATATATATATGTCGTACCTAGTAGCCAGAACTCACTTTTTGGCCTACTATGCAATGCCCGATTTGCCTAATAAGCCAAGTTTTTCTGAATTATTATATTTTCTCTATTTTTTTTCTTATGAAATGATTAAGCTACCCATTTCATTATGTATGAGGTCAATTTTTTTTCATTGGAGTTAAAATTAACGTAGATATATGACCGAACCTAACCAACCCTACCTAACCTAACCTAACCTATCTTTATAGGATAGGTTAGGTTAGGTAGCCGAAAATGTTAGGTTAGGTTAGGTTAGGTAGGTTAGGTTGTCGAAAAAGAATTAATTCATGAAAACTTGGCCTATTAGGCAAATCGGGCCTTGCATAGTAGGCTGAGAAGTGCGTTCTGGCTACTAGGTACGACATATATATATATATATATATATATATATATATATATATATATATATATATATATATATATATATATATAATATTAATTTACATGCCAAGGCATGTGCTCCATATATACAATAAAAGAAAATACAATAAAACAAAGGGCACCGAAGTACCACCACAACATACAAGCACAAAACAACAGCCATAATACAAAGTACCTAACAACAAGCACCATACTGAACCCAGCACAAATACATGAAATTACATATATATATATATATATATATATATATATATATATATATATATGCAAACAAGCCTGAATGGTCCCCAGGACTATGGTCCCCAGGAGTCACTTCTGGGGTGTGAGTTTTCAGTGGTATATATATATATATATATATATACACAGGAACGCAACTAGCATCAAACAAGCTTAACTTAATGGGTAAACGTCACTCTGAATCGGACACAGAATCTTGTATATGGTACATAGTAGGATAGTCCTCCCGAGGACACTTCCCAGGATATCGCCACCACTCATCCCAGGCAGCCAGAGACGGTGGAACACCTTCTTGGCACAGGGACGATGCATACACAATGAATGAGGCGGTTGCACAGGATAATCAGACACAGAACGCTGCTGAACAGAGCCCGACTTCATGACGGCCTGCGAGCCAGCATCCTTCCTAAGCACCACCACCAAGTCCTTGTTTTCGGGGAGCCCACAGCTCGGGGCGCAGGGTGGCATACAGGAACCAGCATTGAAGCCCTTCACCAGCAGGCGCCACTGCAGAATGGACTTCCGCCACTTCCACCGCTGCACCACCACCAGGCACTCTCAGGCATTTCCTCGTCAGCTGAAGACACGGAACTACCATACTCGGCCACATCCACCCAGGCGGGACCCCCAGGACCAGGAGCATCCTCAGAACGCATCGAACCCTTTGGGTCCGGCCGCAGGTCATCGGAACTTTCCACCTCCACGATAGCCGATTCCTAGAAGCGCAGGGAAGCTATGCTCGGGCATGTAATTCATGGCTACGTAAAACCTCGGCGGCGGCGACCACAGGGGATACCTGCCCATAAACAAGAGGAGGTCGAGAACCCCCCACACCTCGCCGGCACATCAGGTACAGGTAGAGCACTTGCAGATTCCGAAGCCACAGGAGAAGCGTCCACTACAGTCGCAGAATGAGGAGGTAGAAAAGGCGTGTCACCAGATGTCGAAGCCACAGAGGTACCACCCACAACAGCCGCAGAAGGGGGAGGAGCCGCACGCCCCACCACAACTACGCCCGCAACACTCATGGCGGCCGCAGAACACATACATGACGACGATACAACGAGCGATGCTCCTCCCCCACCAGCCACATCCCCAACAGCAGGCTCCTGTGGAGGGACAGCGCCCGTGGACACATCTACAACCTCATCCTCGAAGTCCTCATGAACCACCAGCGGGGAAAAGTCCTCGTTGAAGAAATTCACCAGCTCGACGACGCCTGCAGAGCTCCCTGCAGTCTGGTGCCCAGACATGCCGCAGCGGAAGCAGGTCCACGGCTGTCGGGCATAGTAGACACGGAGAGAGTAGCCCATCAACATAACCGACGATGGAATGTCAGACTTGAGCCGCATCTCTAACGTGCGAATGCCGTTCTGGACGCCCTTCCGTCGACCGGAGGACATGGTATTCATCCAGACGGACACCACCCGACCAAAAAGTAGCGCCGTAACAACACCTCGGGGAACTCACTGTGGACGCTGACGTGCGTAGCAGAGCCACTGTGGACCAAAATAACCACAGACCCAGCAGCACCCGGCAACCGGAGCGTGCATCTGTCAAATCGACGCAGAAAGTCCCGATAGGCCTCCTCAGTATAGAGCTTAGCCACGGTCCGATGCTTCGTGATCCTTTGGACGCCACAAATGTCACCAAAGTCAATGCCCAACATGTCAAACAAGGTGGTATCCATGGCAGGGTCGTCTGTAAGACCTGAATACTCTAGCAAAATTGTCCTAGACCGCATCACAGGGGGCAAGGGCACCCCACCACACAGGGAAAGTCCGGCACAGGGCCTCCGCCAGCAACACTCATGAGAGCCGCACGCGAGTCTGCTCCAACAACAGGAGAGGTCACGCACCCAATAACCAGGTCGCAACTCCATACACAGTCGTAATGGCTCATTACGACTATATTGTCGTAATGTACATGTTTGTTACCATCGGGTATCATGATTATTCATAGTTAATTTTCCATGCTCGGTTGGGAAGGGCGAACAGTCAGGTCCGACGACCACGCGGTTGTTAAGGCTGCCAGTTACCTTTGTTTCTAAATTGTAGACAAATCATGTTTGCTGTCATTATTTCACTAAGGCAATTTCCCAAAGGAAGCTGTTATGTTCTATTTCATCAATTGTGTTGGAAGATTCATTCCTTAGTTTTGTCTAAGAGTATTTTAATTAGCTTTTGTAATGAGCTGAGGTAATTCAGATTGGCTGATTAGGGCTATAAACCTGGTCAAAACATAGTGCATAACTATATGGCTATATTATGTCTATGTCATTCATGTAGTGATGATTTTTCCCCCTGTATTCTTGATCAAGTAAATTCCCAGTATTGTCCTACTGAGCAGTTTTTAGAGAACAGATTGTGGGGCTCAGATATATAGTTGAGTTAACTAAGCCTATTTGCCTAGGGAGTGTTGGCAATGGGACAGGCCGCCTTTCGAGATCAGTGTGCATTGGGTTGTGAGGAAGGGGGGGGAGGAGGGAGGTGTTGGGTCAACCCACATTCCAAACCAGGAAAGCCACAAACACCGGCTTAGTTGCAGATTACAGGTAAATGGTCTGTTGAGTTCTCTGTACAATTTGTAATTCCATTATCCATGCCTCTACGATTGGATGTGCTACTAGCCTAGGGATTAATCTATTCTTTTGCACTATTAATACAGTTACTGTTAATCATTTCTCTGTTGTATTTGATATACTTTCTATTAAATATTCTGAGTCATTAATCTTGGAGTGCATTGGACCTCATCCTGCGATCTGAGGAGCATTTTTATGAGTAAACATAATTTTCTCTCTTTAATTCTAGAAGAAAAATTCCAGAATTTCCATATATCCAGAAAGTATTGAAAGTTTAAAGTTCCCATCACTCGGTATTAGTTGACTCCCCCCCCCCCCCTCCCCGAGTCACTTTATCTATAATCAAAGATCCGGGGGAGGAGTGGCGGCTGTATTATGTATTTATGAGTAACCTGATCTTATCATCCAGTGCTGTGAGAACTGTAGAGATGTTTCTAACACCATTGACCAATCTCCTCCCTCCCCCTTCCCCGATTCCCCATCCAACCCATCCCACCTTCCCCCCCTTCCCCCAACCCGTCCTCCTCCTCATTCCTCCCTCCACCAGATAACTGGATGAGAATGTTCTGCTGTGATGGGACTCTTCCAGTTCTCTGGGGTGATGTCAGTTCAGTTATTACAGCGTAAAGAGTTACCAGTTATTGGCAACCATTACGGTGAGTTGTTATCAGCAAAGGTTATAGTGGTAACATTGCGCTCACGTTACAATGGCAGCAGCAGTGATAGTCACGGTACAATGGTAGCAGCAGTGATAGTCACGGTACAATGGTAGCAGCAGTGATAGTCACGGTACAATGGTAGCAGCAGTGATAGTCACGGTACAATGGTAGCAGCAGTGATAGTCACGGTACAATGGTAGCAGCAGTGATAGTCACGGTACAATGGTAGCAGCAGTGATAGTCACGGTACAATGGTAGCAGCAGTGATAGTCACGGTACAATGGTAGCAGCAGTGACAGTCACGGTACAATGGTAGCAGCAGTGATAGTCACGGTACAATGGTAGCAGCAGTGATAGTCACGGTACAATGGTAGCAGCAGTGATAGTCACGGTACAATGGTAGCAGCAGTGATAGTCACGGTACAGTGGTAGCAGCAGTGATAGTCACGGTACAATGGTAGCAGCAGTGATAGTCACGTTACAATGGTAGCAGCAGTGATAGTCACGGTACAATGGTAGCAGCAGTGATAGTCACGGTACAGTGGTAGCAGCAGTGATAGTCACGGTACAATGGTAGCAGCAGTGATAGTCACGTTACAATGGTAGCAGCAGTGACAGTCACGGTACAATGGTAGCAGCAGTGATAGTCACGGTACAATGGTAGCAACAGTGATAGTCACGGTACAATGGTAGCAACAGTGACAGTCACGGTACAATGGTAGCAGCAGTGATAGTCACGGTACAATGGTAGCAGCAGTGATAGTCACGGTACAATGGTAGCAGCAGTGATAGTCACGGTACAATGGTAGCAGCAGTGATAGTCACGGTACAATGGTAGCAGCAGTGCTAGTCACGGTACAGTGGTAGCAGCAGTGATAGTCACGGTACAATGGTAGCAGCAGTGATAGTCACGGTACAATGGTAGCAGCAGTGATAGTCACGGTACAATGGTAGCAGCAGTGATAGTCACGGTACAATGGTAGCAGCAGTGATAGTCACGGTACAATGGTAGCAGCAGTGATAGTCACGGTACAATGGTAGCAGCAGTGATAGTCACGGTACAATGGTAGCAGCAGTGATAGTCACGGTACAATGGTAGCAGCAGTGATAGTCACGGTACAATGGTAGCAGCAGTGATAGTCACGGTACAATGGTAGCAGCAGTGATAGTCACGGTACAATGGTAGCAGCAGTGATAGTCAC
>WNGS01162460.1:40258-75829 GCA_020271785.1 Procambarus virginalis | reverse complement strand
GAGCCTTTGACAGTACCCCATAAAAGGTTGCTGCATAAGCTGGAGAAACAGGCAGGAGTAACTGGTAGGGCGCTCAGAGGAAATTTGTGTAAGGAATCTTCAGAACATTATATACCACATATGTCAGACCAATCCTGGAGTATGCGGCTCCAGCATGGAGTCCATATCAAGTCAAGCATAAGACTAAACTGGAAAAGGTTCAAAAGTTTGCCACCGGACTAGTACCCGAGCTGAGAGGTATGAGCTACGAGGAGAGGACCTACGGGAATTAAACCTCACTTCGTTGGAAGACAGAAGTGTTAGGGGGGACATGATCACCACATTCAAGATTCTCAAGGGAATCGACAGGGTTGATAAAGACAGGCTATTTAGCACAAAGGACACACGCACTAGAGGACACAGGTGGAAACTGAGTGCCCAAATGAGCCACAGAGATATTAGAAAGAACTTTTTTAGTGTCAGAGTGGTTGAAAAATGGATGCATTAGGCAGTAATGTGGTGGAGGCTGACTTCATACACAGTTTCAAGTGTAGATATGATAGAGCCCATAGGCTCAGGAACCTGTACACCTGTTATTGACGGTTGAGTGGCGGGACCAAAGAGCAGAGCTCAACCCCCGCAACCCCCGGGGTTGAGCTCTGGCTCACACACCCCCCCCCCCACACACACACACAATACCCCCACCCACACACACACATATTCCAACTCCCGCCGGCCTTAAGACCATAAGACCGGGTTAGCGTCGTTTTGGTTGGAAAAACAAGTTCTAGCGACCCATTTACCGAGCCAACATCTCAGCGAGTGTCCACTGAAGTGTTCACGACGCTGGAAGCTGGGAATTTCGTGAACTCTGAGGAGTAGAACCGTTTTTCTGTGAAGAAAATTGGCGTTGTGGCCGAATCTGCCGGAGGTGACAGCTGGCCGGGGCAGAGTTGACCCAGACTACAGCCTTGGAGAGTCATGTCATCACAAGATAACGCTGTAAAATCGACATCTCTGGGATTTATTCACCTGTTGTGCCTGGCAGAATGAGACAATTGGCACGTCTTCTATCTTGAGGGAGTCCTTTACAACGATGGAAGCAGGTGAACAACATCACAGAATAACTGGGAGAGTTCCTCTCTGCCTCTCACCCCAGCCCTGACTCTCACCCCCAGCTCTGACCCTCACCCCCAGCTCTGACCCTCACCCACAGCTCTGACCCTCACCCCCAGCTCCGACTCTCACCTCCCAGCTCCGACTCTCACCCCCAGCTCCGTCTCTCACCCCAGCTCTGACCCTCACCCCCAGCTCTGACCCTCACCCACAGCTCTGACCCTCACCCCCAGCTCTGACCCTCACCCCCAGCTCTGACCCTCACCCCCAGCTCTGACCCCTCCACCCCAGCTCTGACTCTCACCTCCAGCTCCGACTCTCACCTCCCAGCTCCGACTCTCACCCCCAGCTCCGACTCTCACCCCCAGCTCCGACTCTCACCCCCAGCTCCGACTCTCACCCCCAGCTCCGACTCTCACCCCCAGCTCTGACTCTCACCCCCAGCTCCGACTCTCACCCCCAGCTCCGACTCTCACCCCCAGCTCCGACTCTCACCCCCAGCTCTGACTCTCACCTCCCAGCTCCGACTCTCACCCCCAGCTCCGACTCTCAACCCCAGCTCTGACTCTCACCCCCAGCTCTGACTCTCACCCCCAGCTCTGACTCTCACCCCCAGCTCTGACTCTCACCCCCAGCTCCGACTCTCACCCCAGCTCTGACTCTCACCCCCAGCTCTGACTCTCACCCCCAGCTCTGACTCTCACCCCAGCTCTGACTCTCACCCCAGCTCTGACTCTCACCCCAGCTCTGACTCTCACCCCCAGCTCTGACTCTCACACCCCAGCTCTGACTCTCACCCCAGCTCTGACTCTCACCCCCAGCTCTGACTCTCACCCCCAGCTCTGACTCTCACCCCCAGCTCTGACTCTCACCCCAGCTCTGACTCTCACCCCCAGCTCTGACTCTCACCCCCAGCTCTGACTCTCACCCCAGCTCTGACTCTCACCCCCAGCTCTGACTCTCACCCCCAGCTCCGACTCTCACCCCAGCTCGACTCTCACCCCCAGCTCTGACTCTCACCCCCA
Organism: Procambarus virginalis; assembly: GCA_020271785.1. Taxonomy (NCBI): domain Eukaryota; kingdom Metazoa; phylum Arthropoda; class Malacostraca; order Decapoda; family Cambaridae; genus Procambarus; species Procambarus virginalis. Next base: position 73,709 of record WNGS01162460.1, on the reverse strand, counting down.
GCTCTGACTCTCACCCCCAGCTCTGACTCTCACCCCCAGCTCGACTCTCACCCCCAGCTCTGACTCTCACCCCCAGCTCTGACTCTCACCCCCAGCTCTGACTCTCACCCCCAGCTCTGACTCTCACCCCAGCTCTGACTCTCACCCCCAGCTCTGACTCTCACCCCCAGCTCTGACTCTCACCCCAGCTCTGACTCTCACCCAGCTCTGACTCTCACCCCCAGCTCTGACTCTCACCCCCAGCTCTGACTCTCACCCCAGCTCTGACTCTCACCCCCAGCTCTGACTCTCACCCCCAGCTCTGACTCTCACCCCCAGCTCTGACTCTCACCCCCAGCTCTGACTCTCACCCCCAGCTCTGACTCTCACCCCCAGCTCTGACTCTCACCCCCAGCTCTGACTCTCACCCCAGCTCTGACTCTCACCCCAGCTCTGACTCTCACCCCCAGCTCTGACTCTCACCCCCAGCTCTGACTCTCACCCCCAGCTCTGACTCTCACCCCCAGCTCTGACTCTCACCCCCAGCTCTGACTCTCACCCCCAGCTCTGACTCTCACCCCAGCTCTGACTCTCACCCCAGCTCTGACTCTCACCCCCAGCTCTGACTCTCACCCCCAGCTCTGACTCTCACCCCAGCTCTGACTCTCACCCCAGCTCTGACTCTCACCCCCAGCTCTGACTCTCACCCCCAGCTCTGACTCTCACCAGCTCTGACTCTCACTGCTGCTACCACTCTACCAGTGACTCTCACTGCTGCTACCATTGTACCGTGACTATCACTGCTGCTACCATTGTACCGTGACTATCACTGCTGCTACCATTGTACCGGACTATCACTGCTGCTACCATTGTACCGTGACTATCACTGCTGCTACCATTGTACCGTGACTATCACTGCTGCTACCATTGTACCGTGACTATCACTGCTGCTACCATTGTACCGTGACTATCACTGCTGCTACCATTGTACCGTGACTATCACTGCTGCTACCATTGTACCGTGACTATCACTGCTGCTACCATTGTACCGTGACTATCACTGCTGCTACCATTGTACCGTGACTATCACTGCTGCTACCATTGTACCGTGACTATCACTGCTGCTACCATTGTACCGTGACTATCACTGCTGCTACCATTGTACCGTGACTATCACTGCTGCTACCATTGTACCGTGACTATCACTGCTGCTACCATTGTACCGTGACTATCACTGCTGCTACCATTGTACCGTGACTATCACTGCTGCTACCATTGTACCGTGACTATCACTGCTGCTACCATTGTACCGTGACTATCACTGCTGCTACCATTGTACCGTGACTATCACTGCTGCTACCATTGTACCGTGACTATCACTGCTGCTACCATTGTACCGTGACTATCACTGCTGCTACCATTGTACCGTGACTATCACTGCTGCTACCATTGTACCGTGACTATCACTGCTGCTACCATTGTACCGTGACTATCACTGCTGCTACCATTGTACCGTGACTATCACTGCTGCTACCATTGTACCGTGACTATCACTGCTGCTACCATTGTACCGTGACTATCACTGCTGCTACCATTGTACCGTGACTATCACTGCTGCTACCATTGTACCGTGACTATCACTGCTGCTACCATTGTACCGTGACTATCACTGCTGCTACCATTGTACCGTGACTATCACTGCTGCTACCATTGTACCGTGACTATCACTGCTGCTACCATTGTACCGTGACTATCACTGCTGCTACCATTGTACCGTGACTATCACTGCTGCTACCATTGTACCGTGACTATCACTGCTGCTACCATTGTACCGTGACTATCACTGCTGCTACCATTGTACCGTGACTATCACTGCTGCTACCATTGTACCGTGACTATCACTGCTGCTACCATTGTACCGTGACTATCACTGCTGCTACCATTGTACCGTGACTATCACTGCTGCTACCATTGTACCGTGACTATCACTGCTGCTACCATTGTACCGTGACTATCACTGCTGCTACCATTGTACCGTGACTATCACTGCTGCTACCATTGTACCGTGACTATCACTGCTGCTACCATTGTACCGTGACTATCACTGCTGCTACCATTGTACCGTGACTATCACTGCTGCTACCATTGTACCGTGACTATCACTGCTGCTACCATTGTACCGTGACTATCACTGCTGCTACCATTGTACCGTGACTATCACTGCTGCTACCATTGTACCGTGACTATCACTGCTGCTACCATTGTACCGTGACTATCACTGCTGCTACCATTGTACCGTGACTATCACTGCTGCTACCATTGTACCGTGACTATCACTGCTGCTACCATTGTACCGTGACTATCACTGCTGCTACCATTGTACCGTGACTATCACTGCTGCTACCATTGTACCGTGACTATCACTGCTGCTACCATTGTACCGTGACTATCACTGCTGCTACCATTGTACCGTGACTATCACTGCTGCTACCATTGTACCGTGACTATCACTGCTGCTACCATTGTACCGTGACTATCACTGCTGCTACCATTGTACCGTGACTATCACTGCTGCTACCATTGTACCGTGACTATCACTGCTGCTACCATTGTACCGTGACTATCACTGCTGCTACCATTGTACCGTGACTATCACTGCTGCTACCATTGTACCGTGACTATCACTGCTGCTACCATTGTACCGTGACTATCACTGCTGCTACCATTGTACCGTGACTATCACTGCTGCTACCATTGTACCGTGACTATCACTGCTGCTACCATTGTACCGTGACTATCACTGCTGCTACCATTGTACCGTGACTATCACTGCTGCTACCATTGTACCGTGACTATCACTGCTGCTACCATTGTACCGTGACTATCACTGCTGCTACCATTGTACCGTGACTATCACTGCTGCTACCATTGTACCGTGACTATCACTGCTGCTACCATTGTACCGTGACTATCACTGCTGCTACCATTGTACCGTGACTATCACTGCTGCTACCATTGTACCGTGACTATCACTGCTGCTACCATTGTACCGTGACTATCACTGCTGCTACCATTGTACCGTGACTATCACTGCTGCTACCATTGTACCGTGACTATCACTGCTGCTACCATTGTACCGTGACTATCACTGCTGCTACCATTGTACCGTGACTATCACTGCTGCTACCATTGTACCGTGACTATCACTGCTGCTACCATTGTACCGTGACTATCACTGCTGCTACCATTGTACCGTGACTATCACTGCTGCTACCATTGTACCGTGACTATCACTGCTGCTACCATTGTACCGTGACTATCACTGCTGCTACCATTGTACCGTGACTATCACTGCTGCTACCATTGTACCGTGACTATCACTGCTGCTACCATTGTACCGTGACTATCACTGCTGCTACCATTGTACCGTGACTATCACTGCTGCTACCATTGTACCGTGACTATCACTGCTGCTACCATTGTACCGTGACTATCACTGCTGCTACCATTGTACCGTGACTATCACTGCTGCTACCATTGTACCGTGACTATCACTGCTGCTACCATTGTACCGTGACTATCACTGCTGCTACCATTGTACCGTGACTATCACTGCTGCTACCATTGTACCGTGACTATCACTGCTGCTACCATTGTACCGTGACTATCACTGCTGCTACCATTGTACCGTGACTATCACTGCTGCTACCATTGTACCGTGACTATCACTGCTGCTACCATTGTACCGTGACTATCACTGCTGCTACCATTGTACCGTGACTATCACTGCTGCTACCATTGTACCGTGACTATCACTGCTGCTACCATTGTACCGTGACTATCACTGCTGCTACCATTGTACCGTGACTATCACTGCTGCTACCATTGTACCGTGACTATCACTGCTGCTACCATTGTACCGTGACTATCACTGCTGCTACCATTGTACCGTGACTATCACTGCTGCTACCATTGTACCGTGACTATCACTGCTGCTACCATTGTACCGTGACTATCACTGCTGCTACCATTGTACCGTGACTATCACTGCTGCTACCATTGTACCGTGACTATCACTGCTGCTACCATTGTACCGTGACTATCACTGCTGCTACCATTGTACCGTGACTATCACTGCTGCTACCATTGTACCGTGACTATCACTGCTGCTACCATTGTACCGTGACTATCACTGCTGCTACCATTGTACCGTGACTATCACTGCTGCTACCATTGTACCGTGACTATCACTGCTGCTACCATTGTACCGTGACTATCACTGCTGCTACCATTGTACCGTGACTATCACTGCTGCTACCATTGTACCGTGACTATCACTGCTGCTACCATTGTACCGTGACTATCACTGCTGCTACCATTGTACCGTGACTATCACTGCTGCTACCATTGTACCGTGACTATCACTGCTGCTACCATTGTACCGTGACTATCACTGCTGCTACCATTGTACCGTGACTATCACTGCTGCTACCATTGTACCGTGACTATCACTGCTGCTACCATTGTACCGTGACTATCACTGCTGCTACCATTGTACCGTGACTATCACTGCTGCTACCATTGTACCGTGACTATCACTGCTGCTACCATTGTACCGTGACTATCACTGCTGCTACCATTGTACCGTGACTATCACTGCTGCTACCATTGTACCGTGACTATCACTGCTGCTACCATTGTACCGTGACTATCACTGCTGCTACCATTGTACCGTGACTATCACTGCTGCTACCATTGTACCGTGACTATCACTGCTGCTACCATTGTACCGTGACTATCACTGCTGCTACCATTGTACCGTGACTATCACTGCTGCTACCATTGTACCGTGACTATCACTGCTGCTACCATTGTACCGTGACTATCACTGCTGCTACCATTGTACCGTGACTATCACTGCTGCTACCATTGTACCGTGACTATCACTGCTGCTACCATTGTACCGTGACTATCACTGCTGCTACCATTGTACCGTGACTATCACTGCTGCTACCATTGTACCGTGACTATCACTGCTGCTACCATTGTACCGTGACTATCACTGCTGCTACCATTGTACCGTGACTATCACTGCTGCTACCATTGTACCGTGACTATCACTGCTGCTACCATTGTACCGTGACTATCACTGCTGCTACCATTGTACCGTGACTATCACTGCTGCTACCATTGTACCGTGACTATCACTGCTGCTACCATTGTACCGTGACTATCACTGCTGCTACCATTGTACCGTGACTATCACTGCTGCTACCATTGTACCGTGACTATCACTGCTGCTACCATTGTACCGTGACTATCACTGCTGCTACCATTGTACCGTGACTATCACTGCTGCTACCATTGTACCGTGACTATCACTGCTGCTACCATTGTACCGTGACTATCACTGCTGCTACCATTGTACCGTGACTATCACTGCTGCTACCATTGTACCGTGACTATCACTGCTGCTACCATTGTACCGTGACTATCACTGCTGCTACCATTGTACCGTGACTATCACTGCTGCTACCATTGTACCGTGACTATCACTGCTGCTACCATTGTACCGTGACTATCACTGCTGCTACCATTGTACCGTGACTATCACTGCTGCTACCATTGTACCGTGACTATCACTGCTGCTACCATTGTACCGTGACTATCACTGCTGCTACCATTGTACCGTGACTATCACTGCTGCTACCATTGTACCGTGACTATCACTGCTGCTACCATTGTACCGTGACTATCACTGCTGCTACCATTGTACCGTGACTATCACTGCTGCTACCATTGTACCGTGACTATCACTGCTGCTACCATTGTACCGTGACTATCACTGCTGCTACCATTGTACCGTGACTATCACTGCTGCTACCATTGTACCGTGACTATCACTGCTGCTACCATTGTACCGTGACTATCACTGCTGCTACCATTGTACCGTGACTATCACTGCTGCTACCATTGTACCGTGACTATCACTGCTGCTACCATTGTACCGTGACTATCACTGCTGCTACCATTGTACCGTGACTATCACTGCTGCTACCATTGTACCGTGACTATCACTGCTGCTACCATTGTACCGTGACTATCACTGCTGCTACCATTGTACCGTGACTATCACTGCTGCTACCATTGTACCGTGACTATCACTGCTGCTACCATTGTACCGTGACTATCACTGCTGCTACCATTGTACCGTGACTATCACTGCTGCTACCATTGTACCGTGACTATCACTGCTGCTACCATTGTACCGTGACTATCACTGCTGCTACCATTGTACCGTGACTATCACTGCTGCTACCATTGTACCGTGACTATCACTGCTGCTACCATTGTACCGTGACTATCACTGCTGCTACCATTGTACCGTGACTATCACTGCTGCTACCATTGTACCGTGACTATCACTGCTGCTACCATTGTACCGTGACTATCACTGCTGCTACCATTGTACCGTGACTATCACTGCTGCTACCATTGTACCGTGACTATCACTGCTGCTACCATTGTACCGTGACTATCACTGCTGCTACCATTGTACCGTGACTATCACTGCTGCTACCATTGTACCGTGACTATCACTGCTGCTACCATTGTACCGTGACTATCACTGCTGCTACCATTGTACCGTGACTATCACTGCTGCTACCATTGTACCGTGACTATCACTGCTGCTACCATTGTACCGTGACTATCACTGCTGCTACCATTGTACCGTGACTATCACTGCTGCTACCATTGTACCGTGACTATCACTGCTGCTACCATTGTACCGTGACTATCACTGCTGCTACCATTGTACCGTGACTATCACTGCTGCTACCATTGTACCGTGACTATCACTGCTGCTACCATTGTACCGTGACTATCACTGCTGCTACCATTGTACCGTGACTATCACTGCTGCTACCATTGTACCGTGACTATCACTGCTGCTACCATTGTACCGTGACTATCACTGCTGCTACCATTGTACCGTGACTATCACTGCTGCTACCATTGTACCGTGACTATCACTGCTGCTACCATTGTACCGTGACTATCACTGCTGCTACCATTGTACCGTGACTATCACTGCTGCTACCATTGTACCGTGACTATCACTGCTGCTACCATTGTACCGTGACTATCACTGCTGCTACCATTGTACCGTGACTATCACTGCTGCTACCATTGTACCGTGACTATCACTGCTGCTACCATTGTACCGTGACTATCACTGCTGCTACCATTGTACCGTGACTATCACTGCTGCTACCATTGTACCGTGACTATCACTGCTGCTACCATTGTACCGTGACTATCACTGCTGCTACCATTGTACCGTGACTATCACTGCTGCTACCATTGTACCGTGACTATCACTGCTGCTACCATTGTACCGTGACTATCACTGCTGCTACCATTGTACCGTGACTATCACTGCTGCTACCATTGTACCGTGACTATCACTGCTGCTACCATTGTACCGTGACTATCACTGCTGCTACCATTGTACCGTGACTATCACTGCTGCTACCATTGTACCGTGACTATCACTGCTGCTACCATTGTACCGTGACTATCACTGCTGCTACCATTGTACCGTGACTATCACTGCTGCTACCATTGTACCGTGACTATCACTGCTGCTACCATTGTACCGTGACTATCACTGCTGCTACCATTGTACCGTGACTATCACTGCTGCTACCATTGTACCGTGACTATCACTGCTGCTACCATTGTACCGTGACTATCACTGCTGCTACCATTGTACCGTGACTATCACTGCTGCTACCATTGTACCGTGACTATCACTGCTGCTACCATTGTACCGTGACTATCACTGCTGCTACCATTGTACCGTGACTATCACTGCTGCTACCATTGTACCGTGACTATCACTGCTGCTACCATTGTACCGTGACTATCACTGCTGCTACCATTGTACCGTGACTATCACTGCTGCTACCATTGTACCGTGACTATCACTGCTGCTACCATTGTACCGTGACTATCACTGCTGCTACCATTGTACCGTGACTATCACTGCTGCTACCATTGTACCGTGACTATCACTGCTGCTACCATTGTACCGTGACTATCACTGCTGCTACCATTGTACCGTGACTATCACTGCTGCTACCATTGTACCGTGACTATCACTGCTGCTACCATTGTACCGTGACTATCACTGCTGCTACCATTGTACCGTGACTATCACTGCTGCTACCATTGTACCGTGACTATCACTGCTGCTACCATTGTACCGTGACTATCACTGCTGCTACCATTGTACCGTGACTATCACTGCTGCTACCATTGTACCGTGACTATCACTGCTGCTACCATTGTACCGTGACTATCACTGCTGCTACCATTGTACCGTGACTATCACTGCTGCTACCATTGTACCGTGACTATCACTGCTGCTACCATTGTACCGTGACTATCACTGCTGCTACCATTGTACCGTGACTATCACTGCTGCTACCATTGTACCGTGACTATCACTGCTGCTACCATTGTACCGTGACTATCACTGCTGCTACCATTGTACCGTGACTATCACTGCTGCTACCATTGTACCGTGACTATCACTGCTGCTACCATTGTAACGTGAGCACAATGTTACCACTATAACCTTTGCTGATAACAACTCACCGTAATGGTTGCCAATAACTGGTAACTCTTTACGCTGTAATAACTGAACTGACATCACCCCAGAGAACTGGAAGAGTCCCATCACAGCAGAACATTCTCATCCAGTTATCTGGTGGAGGGAGGAATGGGGAGGAGGACGGGTTGGGGGAAGGGGGGAAGGGGGAGGGAGGGGAGGGGGAGATTGGTCAATGATGTTAGAAACATCTCTACAGTTCTCACAGCACTGGATGGTAAGATCAGGTTACTCATAATTAAGTAATACAGCCGCCACTCCTCCTGGATCTTTGATTATAGATAAAGTGACTCGGGGGGGGGGGGGAGTCCAGTCAACTAATACCCAGTGATGGGAACTTTAAACTTTCAATACTTTCTGGATATATGGAAATTCTGGAATTTTTCTTCGAGAATTAAAAAGATAAAATTATGTTTACTCATAAAAATGCTCCTCAGATCACAGGATGATGTCCAATGCACTCCAAGATCAATGACTCAGAATATTTAATAGAAAGTATATCAAATACAACAGAGAAATGATTAACAGTAACTGTATTAATAGTGCAAAAGAATAGATTAATCCCTAGGCTAGTATCACATCCAATCGTAGAGGTATGGATAATGGAACTACAAATTGTACAGAGAACTTAACAGACCATTTACCTGTAATCTGCAACTAAGCCGGTGTTTGTGGCTTTCCTGGTTGGTAATGTTGGGTTGACCCAACACCTCCCCCCCCCCCTCCTCACAACCCAATGCACACTGATTTCGAAAGGCGGCCTGTCCCATTGCCAACACTCCCGAGACAAATAGGCTTAGTTAACTCAACTATATATCTGAGCTCCACAATCTGTGATCTAAAAACTGCTCAGTAGGACAATACTGGGAATTTACTTGATCAAGAATACAGGGAAAAAATCATCACTACATGAATGACATAATATAGCCATATAGTTGTGTACTATGTCTATGTTATGACCAGGTTGGTAGCTCTGACCAGCCAACCTTTATTACCTCAGTTCATTACAAAAGCTAAGTAAAATACTCTTAGGCAAAACTAAGGAATGAACCTTCCCCACACAATTGATAAAACAGAACATAACAGCTTCCCTTGGGATATTGCCTTAGTGAAATAATGACAGCAAACATGATTTGTCTACAATTTATAATCAAGGGTAATTGGCAGCCTTAACATCCGCGTGGTCGTCGGACCTGACTGTTCACCCTTCCCAACCGAGCATGGAAAATTAACTATGAGTAATCATGATACCGGACGGTAACAAACATGTACCTTAAGACAACTTCATCCATCATATAACATAACTCCAGAAAGAACTCATTACGACAATATAGTCGTAATGAGCCTTTACAACTATATATGGAGTTGCGACCTGGTTGTCGTGGGGTGCCTGACCTCTCCTGTTGGAGCCGACTCGCCTGCGGCTCTCAGGAGTGTTGCTGGCGGAGGCCCTGTGCCGGACTTTCCCTGTGTGGTGGGGTGCCCTTGCCCCCTATGATGCGGTCTAGGACGATTGGGCTAGATTATTCAGGTCTTACAGACTACCCTGCCGTGGATACCACCTTGTTTGACATGTTGTGCATTGACTTTGGTGACATTTGTGGCGTCCAAAGGATCACGAAGCATCGGACCGTGGTTAAGCTCCATACTGAGGAGGCCTATCGGGACTTTCTGCGTCGATTTGACAGACGCACGCTCCGGTTGCCGGGTGCTGCTGGGTCTGTGGTTATTTTGGTCAACAGTGGCTCTGCTACGCACGTCAGCGTCCACAGTGAGTTCCCCGAGGTGTTGTTACGGCGCTACTTTTTGGTCGGGTGGTGTCCGTCTGGATGAATACCATGTCCTTAAGTCGACGGAAGGGCGTCCAGAACGGCATTCGCACGTTAGAGATGCGGCTCAAGTCTGACATTCCATCGTCGGTTATGTTGATGGGCTACTCTCTCCGTGTGTACTATGCCCGACAGCCGTGGACCTGCTTCCGTTGCGGCATGTCTGGGCACCAGACTGCAGGGTGCTCTGCAGGCGTCGTCGAGCTGGTGAATTTCTTCAACGAGGAGGACTTTTCCCCGCTGGTGGATCAAGAGGACTTCGAGGATGAGGTTGTAGATGTGTCCGCGGGCGCTGTCCCTCCACAGGAGCCTGCTGTTGGGGATGTGGCTGGTGGGGGAGGAGCATCGCTCTTTGTATCGTCGTCGTGTATGTGTTCTGCGGCCGCCATGAGTGTTGCGGGCGTAGTTGTGGTGGGGCGTGCGGCTCCTCCCACTTCTGCGGCTGTTGTGGGTGGTACCTCTGTGGCTTCGACATCTGGTGACACGCCTTTTCTACCTCCTCATTCTGTGACTGTAGTGGACGCTTCTCCTGTGGCTTCGGAATCTGCAAGTGCGCCACCTGTACCTGCTGTGCTGGCGAGGTGTGGAGGTTCGCGCCCTCCTCTTGTTTATGAGTAGGTGCCCCCTGTGGTCGCCGCCGCTGAGGTTTTACGTAGCCGTGAATTACATGCCCGAGCATGGCTTCCCTGCGCTTCTAAGGAATCGGCTATCGTGGAGGTGGAAAGTTCTGATAACCTGTGGCCGGACCCAAAGGGTTCGATGCGTTCTGAGGATACTCCTGCTCCTGGGGGTCCCGCCTGGGTGGATGTGGCCGAGTATGGTAGTTCCGTGTCTTCAGCTGACGAGGAAATGCCTGGGAGTGCCTGGTGGTGGTGCGGCGGTGGAAGTGGCAGAAGTCCATTCTGCAGTGGCGCCTGCTGGTGAAGGGCTTCAATGCTGATTCCTGTATGCCACCCTGCGCCCCCAGCTGTGGGCTCCCCGAAAACAAGGACTTGGTGGTGGTGCTTAGGAAGGATGCTGGCTCACAGGCCGTTGTGAAGTTGGGCTCTGTGCAGCAGCGTTCTGTGTCTGATTATCCAGTGCAACCGCCTCATTCATTGTGTATGCATCGTCCCTGTGCCAAGGTGTTCCACCGTCTCTGGCTGTCTGGGATGAGTGGTGGCGATATCCTCGGAAGTGTCCTTGGGAGGACTATCCTACTATGTACCATATACAAGATTCTGTGTCCGATTCGGAGTGACGTTTACCCATTAAGTTGAGCTTGTTTGATGCTAGTTCTTGTGTTCCAGTGTGTATATATATGTAATTTCATGTATTTGTGCTGGGTTCAGTATGATGCTTGTTGTTAGGTACTTTGTATTATGGCTGTTGTTTGTGCTTGTATGTTGTGGTGGTACTTCTGTGCCCTCTGTTTTATTGTATTTTCTTTTATTGTATATATGGAGCACATGCCTTGGCATGTAAATTAAATAATAATAATATATAAATATATATATATATATATATATATATATATATATATATATATATATATATATATATATATATATATAATCACTTGGAAGGGGTCAGGATAAGGATTTGGGATGGGACGGGGAAAGGAATGGCGCCCAACCACTTGGACGGTCGGGGATTGAACGCCGACCTGCATGAAGCAAGACCGTTGCTCTACCGTCCACCCCAAGTGGTAGAACAAAAATCAATTTTATGATCTCTGATGCAATAGTTCCATGGGGGATTACCAAGTAATAAGGAAACAAAGACAGCAAAGTCAAGGAGCGAGGATTTGCACTCCTAGTAAAACGTAAAGTGGAAGTTCAAGGAACTTGAAAATCAAATTGTATATTTTATTTATTGATTTATATACAAGAGTTCTTACATTCTTGTAAATTCACTAGCCCGCATAGCATTTCAGGCAGGTATTTAATCCTAATATTCCTGGAATATGACTATCCAAATAGTTTAACAACCAGGAACCCAGATTACGCAACGTAAATAGATACGCAGTCGTCTCCATCACTGAGACTCTTGACAGCTGATGGGAGAAGTTGGTGGTCCTGGTAATTTACAGTCCCCCAGCTAACAACAGACGACCCAGACAGGAATATGATAACAAGGCATTCATAGATGAACTGCAGAGAGCAGCAGCAACAACAGCACACATAATAAGAGCAAAACTACTATTCATGGAGGACCTAAATCACGGGAAGATTGATTGGGAATTGAAAAATCTCCGTGGTGGGGAAGAAGGATGGGGGAGATCAAATAGAGGAAGTTGTGGAAATAAACTTGTCATCACAGCGTGTACAGAAGGACACAAGAGAAAGTGGAGGAGATACGCCAAGTCTACACGACCTGATCTTCACCCAGACTGGGAACTTGGAGCACTAAATACCACTAGGAGCCAGTGATCATTGTGTCCTGGTGTTTCACTTTTTGATCGAACTTAAAACAGTACCCATAAGACAAGAAGTGAAAGGAGAGTAAGCTACAGAAAACGGGATAACATGGAAGAGAGAGAGAGTATCTGGGAAGTATATAATGGGATGAAGAACTTAGAGGGGAAACAGTCCAGAAAATGATGGACCAAGACAAATTGAAATGCAAAGTAGCTGAAGAGAGATTCTTACCAACAATAAGAAAAACATGGGAAAGAATATAGTAACTATAGTTGAATAGACAGTGCCAATAAGCAAAAACGAAAAGCAAGGAGGAGTGGAAGAAATACAGAGATCAAGAACAGAGGAAAACCGGAATAGACTCATTCGTTGCAACAAGGCAACGAATGAATACATATTATACGAAGAATGTTGGAAGGAAACTGTGAACATTATATTGCCTCTAAAGCAACCAAAACTCCTACACAGTCCTATAGGAAAGAAAATAACAGTGAACAACCAAGCGACTAAATTAGGAAAAAAGGGAGGTGAAAACAGAGAAAATGATAAGGAAACATGTGAGTAACTTAAAGCCATGGAGTTGACCCACCTGAGCCTGAAGAGCTTGGCGTGCTCGACCAGAAGGTTACCTAGATGAAAGACTGCAATATTGAGGCAACAGCAGAATAAGGAAACAACTAGCATCATTAAACGAGAGTAAAGCTATAAGACCACACAACGTGGATGTTATGAGCAGCGGCACAGGTCCTCCGAGTGCCATTACATCTCTAATGAGTCACTAAAAAAGGGCGAATTGCCCACATGCTGGAAGAAGGCAAATTGGGTACTAATTTACAAGAAAGAGATGGAGAAGAGACACATAACTACAGACTAGTGCCACTGAAGAGCATTCCTTGCAAAGTACTCGGAAGAATAAGGAGAATAACATTACACACCTGGAGAAATCAGGTATGTAAGAAACGTCAACAAGCTTTAGGGAAGGACAATCCCTAAGTATAAAGTTGGTGCCTGACGAACCTCTGGAGTTGTATGACAAAGCAACGAAAATAAGGAAGGACAGAGAAGGTTGGGCAGATTACATATTTCTGGACTGCCAAAAGCCTTTGATATAGTATCTCACCTGACAGAACGGAGGGAGTTAGCGAAAAAGCACTAACATGGGTAAAGAATTACTCACAGATAGGAGCCAGAGAGTACCAATGACGAGCAGGAAGTCGGAATGGCGTAGGTAGTGTACCTCAAGAATCAGTGCTGGGACCCATCCTATTTCTCATTTGCGTAAACTACAAATTTACTGAGTTGAGTCTTATATGCCAATGTTTGCAAACGATGCAAAACTAACGAGAAGAGTTGTGACAGATCAGGATAGTCGACTCTCCACCACAACTTAAACAAGATGCAGAGTGGTCCGAGAAATGGTTACTGGAGTTCAACACCAACAAGTGTAAGTGATGGAAATGGGAACAGGGATCAGGGTAACCAAAGGCCATACACAAAGAGAGGAAACTACCTCCCTAAAACGACTAGAGAAAAAGCCTGCGAGTGGACTTAACACCAAGCCCAATTGTTCTTGCTGAGCCATTGTTAGCGATATTCCCTTGGCTATGATTACCTTTATCACTGTCACTTCCTAGTTATTTGTCTGCTACCTTTTTTCTGTATATTTTATTCTTGTATACCACAGTATCACTGAAGGTCTCCTTGTATACCACAGTATACCACTGAAGGTCTCCTTGTATACCACAGTATCCACTGAAGGTCTCCTTGTATACCACAGTATACACTGAAGGTCTCCTTGTATACCACAGTATACACTGAAGTCTCCTTGTATACCACAGTATCCACTGAGGTCTCCTTGTATACCACAGTATACCCTGAAGGTCTCCTTGTATACCACAGTATACACTGAAGGTCTCCTGTATACCACAGTATACACTGAAGGTCTCCTTGTATACCCAGTATACACTGAAGGTCTCCTTGTAACCACAGTATACACTGAAGGTCTCCTTGTATACCACAGTATACACTGAAGGTCTCCTTGTATACCACAGTATACACTGAAGGTCTCCTTGTATACCACAGTAGCCACTGAAGGTCTCCTTGTATACCACAGTATACACTGAAGGTCTCCTTGTATACCACAGTATACACTGAAGGTCTCCTTGTATACCACAGTATACACTGAAGGTCTCCTTGTATACCACAGTATCCACTGAAGGTCTCCTTGTATACCACAGTATACACTGAAGTCTCCTTGTATACCACAGTATCCACTGAAGGTCTCCTTGTATACCACAGTATACACTGAAGGTCTCCTTGTATACCACAGTATCCACTGAGGTCTCCTTGTATACCACAGTATCCACTGAAGGTCTCCTTGTATACCACAGTATACACTGAAGGTCTCCTTGTATACCACAGTATCCACTGAGGTCTCCTTGTATACCACAGTATCCACTGAAGGTCTCCCTGTATACCACAGTATCCACTGAAGGTCTCCCTGTATACCACAGTATCCACTGAAGGTCTCCTGTATACCACATATCCACTGAAGGTCTCCTGTATACCACAGTATACACTGAAGGTCTCCTTGTACACCACAGTATCCACTGAAGGTCTCCCTGTATACCACAGTATACACTGAAGGTCTCCTTGTATACCACAGTATACACTGAAGGTCTCCTGGTATACTACAGTATCCACTGAAGGTCTCCTTGTATACCACAGTATACACTGAAGGTCTCCTTGTATACCTCAGTATACACTGAAGGTCTCCTGTATACTACAGTATCACTGAAGGTCTCCTTGTATACCACAGTATACACTGAAGGTCTCCTTGTATACCACAGTATACACTGAAGGTCTCCTAGTATCCACAGTATACACTGGTCTCCCTTGTATACCACAGTTACACTGAAGGTCTCCTGTATACCACAGTATACACTGAAGGTCTCCTTGTATACCACAGTATACACTGAAGGTCTCCTTGTATACCACAGTATACACTGAAGGTCTCCTTGTATACCACAGTATACACTGAAGTCTCCTTGTATACCACAGTATACACTGAAGGTCTCCTTGTATACCACAGTATACACTGAAGGTATCCCTGTACATGTTGTACTGACGGGTGAGAATAGCTTGAGCTACCTTATCCCTTTGTGTGTATTTGACCTCAATAAACTATTTCAATTCAATTTCAGTAATAATTATAATACATTGGTATCGTTTTTATCATACAGATGAACGATAACAAGGTGTCACTTGACAAGAATAACACAATGGAATAATCACACATATAAGCATGCCACACACAGACAACTGCTAATACCCCCACTTACATGCCCTTAAAAGACCATAGTAATCAATCACTCCCAACACTTCCTGTAACAGGTGTAACATCCTATCTTAAATTGTGTATAATAACGTCCGCACATATATTCGTCGGTCACCACTAGCGACGCAGCACCTCCAAGGTTAAGACTGTCACTCTCCCTGAGCTGACAGTTTAACACTTCCACACCTCCTTGGGTCCCTCTCCCTGAGCTGACAGTTTAACACTTCCACAACCTCCTTGGGTCACTCTCTCCTGAGCTGACATTTTAACACTTCACAACCTCCTTGGGTCACTCTCCCTGAGCTGACAGTTTAAACACTTCCACAACCTCCTGGGTCCATACACAGAGTAAGCTCTCGCCAGATATACTCTGATCGATCCCAGATTAGGTGATTACTCATCACCAAATTTACCATGCCCACTCACACCATTTACCGGGGTTATGTTCTTATATTCAGTCACTAAATTCATACTCCCGACGACCAGTATATTCTTAGTACCATAAATAGGTACCTCTCAGTTAGCTGCTACGGGATGGTTCCTGGAGGGGGGGGGGGGGACAAAAAGGAGGCCTGGTCGAGGACCGGGCCGCGGGGGACATTAAGCCCAGAAATCATCTCAGATAACCTCAAGACTGTATACCACAGTATCCACTGAAGTTCTTGTATATCACAGCATCCATTGACGTTCTCTTTTTGTGAGCCTCACCTCGGGTGAAAGAGGACTCTGACGATCACTGTCTGGAACCCGTAGGTGCGGGACTCTGTCGTCCACCTCCTGGGGGTCGTGCGGCCCAGGCTCTGCTTTAGGAGGCTGGCGTCGTTCTTGCCCTTGCTGGAGTGCTTCTTCTCCAGCCCCGACCACGGCGGTCTCCGGGTTTGGGTCCCTGTGCCTTCTTTTACCAACCTCGAGGTAAACTCCGGAGCTGGAGCCTCTAGGGGCAGTTCGTTGTTGCCGTCAACATCGTTCTGACAGTTCCTGCGACGGCGCTGGAACCAATCGTATTGGCGTTTGCCTTTCCATTGGAGACTTTCGGCGCCGTGGAGAGACTGGAGAAAACCCAAAGACTGAAGACGATGGTGGCATTAGTAATAGCAACAGATTAGCTGTTGCACAAGTTACAGATGATTCTGTGGAGAGTAGCAAATCCCCCAAGAGACTAAGTAAAACAGCTTACAACACATTATCTGAGATCTTCCGTAAATTGGCTCAAAGGAAAACACCAAAGATGGTGTGATTCAGCTGTATGAATTCAAGCAGAGACATCGAAAGGCAGACATTGAGCCATTCTTAAGAAAATCATCCCAGTTCTTCCAGAATTACATTGAGCGATGCCTGAAGAGAACAGAAATGGAACGGCAGGCAGATATAAAAGTGGCGTCTAACCCTGCTTTAGAAAATGGCTTTGAACCTTTGGCTTCCATCTATACACCCTGCTGCATGGGTGTATAGATGGAATGTATGTATAGATATATTCTCCCCCGTATCAACCTACCCTGGCTTTGTGCCCTGGAGAGGTCACTCCAGACTGACAACCAGAGCGCAACTCTATACTCTCCTGAGACTGGTGTATGCCTACTACTACTACTATTACTACTGTGTGCCTCAATATTCCCTTAAGTTACCCTCGTATACCTAAGTATCCCCCTTAAGTTCCCCTTGTATATCACAACATCCAGTTAAGTTCTCCTTGCATCACTCAGTATGTAGTAAGCTTTTCATAAGGTCACTAGATGATAAAGTGCTGAGCGTTTCCGCCTCCGGGGAATTATAGCTGACTCTCCCGCACTCAGTTACACCAGTCATCAGAATATTCAAAAGCAATATGCCCTGCCAGGCCTCCTGCCGACCGCTGGTGCATGCTGGGAACTTATGAATTATTTTATTAATAAACAGGTGGGAGATGCACCGCACTGCAGTTTCCAAGCTGAAACGTCGAAAGATGTCGAACTGGTAAACACAATTTTGTTGCAAAACATTTATTTGGACAAAGAAATGTGGAGCAGTTTCTACCTCTGATATTAAGTTCTGGTAGTCTAATATGGAGATGAGGGAGGAAATTATCAGGGGAAGGCGCCAAGCCATTACGACTGTACAGCATTGGGAAGGGGTCAGGATAAGGATTTGGGATGGGACGGGAGGAAGGAATGGTGCCCAACCACTTGGACGGTCGGGGATTGAACACGGACCTACATGAAGCGAGACCATCGCTCTATCGTAACGTCCAAGTGTTTGGGCATAATATTGAGATGAATGGGCACCAACCTATCAATTATTATCAATTATTTGTAAAGAACTGTACACACTCGACTAACAACGTTCGAATCCCGGGAAACTATGAATCCTTACGGAGTCACTATATCCCGTGCTTCATGGAAATTTTGTTCCAAGTAGTTAAATCTAAAATAAAAATACATTCTACAGTTAATTAATTCTTCTAGTTTACCTCGAATAAATATGACATTTGGAGAAATCCTCTTCCATTAAACCAAGGTGATATATATATATTTTTTATTTATTTAATACCTAGAAAGGGTACCACCTCTGGTGCAAGTGTAGGGACCCATAGCCTCGGAGAAGAAAATAAAGAGTACTCAGAAGACCTTGTGGATGCTCACTGAACACTTTTGATATTTTCTTACCACCCCTATTCTTTTCGCATGTGTGTATATATTATATATATATATATATATATATATATATATATATATATATATATATATATATATATTATATATATATATATTGATGTATACTGGTAGCAGGTTTTCTTTTAAACATGTCGCATCGAATGTGACAGCATATTACGTGTTAACTATTTTCTGGTTTAGGGTTTCTATTCCTCTTACTATTGCTCTTGCATCAGGGTTCAGCTGGAAGAGTTCAGCCAATACAAATAATTATTATTATATATATATATATATTATATATATATATATATATATATATATATATATATATATATATATATATATATATATATAAAGAACGTAATAATTAAAGAGACTTCAGAATGTCAACTTTTGACCAAATCTTATTTACATCCCCTTTGTTATGACTGACGTATGTAAATGATGGAGAGGGTCTGACACCCTTACTCATCACCTTAACAGGGAAAGCAAGTTAAGCATTTTGTCTCTCATCACGAGGAAGATTTCCATTTTACGGGATTATCATTGTCATTCATTTCATCCATCAAATGGATTTATATCCATTTTGAAGTACAGAGATCAAAACTCAAGTGTATAACAGTAGCCTAACATGGAGAAAATCAACGTGATGAATAATATTATATATCTTTTTGCTTAAGCTTCAGGTAATCAATCCTAGTGTCATATTTACCTTTTCCTATTCATTTATGGATTTATTTTTGGGCTAAAAATTCCAACTAATCATGACAATGTATCTTTCTTACCTTCAAACTTGACAATTTCAACATTATTAAGCATCTGGAAACCATTATAATGATTTAATCACAGAATCAAGCATTTTCTCAGAATTCAACATCATCTGCGAACCTCTCGTCCGATGTTAAAATCTAACTATATCATGATACCACGATCTCGTTTCTTATCAATTTATTTCTCGTCCAATTTTGTGTATCATCTATATATATGTTAATGTTACTCAACAGTCCAGAGTCTAGAACGTTGAAATTGGTGGTACTGCACAGAGGTTGACCCCGTGTGGGAAGATATACTCCCAGCCCTTGGGCCGCCATAATATAATTAAAGCCAAATTCATTTCTGCCTGTGGGATATAATGGGAGCCGCGTGGCTATCGAAACTGATGCCGCCCGAGAAGATATCATCTTGAAGACCAAAATCTACTACAAGTGACATGTATGTTAACACTAAACTGCGTATAGATTTGCATTGAACAACAAAAACATATGGAGCGTTAATGTCGCAAATTTCTAAATTAGTTGGAATAACAAATTGAGAACCTATAGATTTTGTAAGACCTCTTTAGCACATTATATATATTAATTTGAATTATTTTGAAATACAGTACAGAGGGGTATAGATTGAAAAAGTACTAAAATCTGGCACAATATAAATTCAAAGTTAGTGTGGGTAATTACATGAGTTTTCATTATGCTTTAACTACGAAAAAATATCAAATATTTTTTACAATAAATAGAGGGAAAAACATTTGTCAGACAAATGTAATTATTTAAGTTTTGAAGGCGATAGCAAATAAACTATAAACTAAATATCGTGGAAATCGGCAAACTCATTTGGAAGCCGGGGAGCCGGTCGGCCGAGCGGACAGCACGCTGGACTTGTGATCCTGTGGTCCCGGGTTCGATTCCGGGCGCCGGCGAGAAACGATGGGCAGAGTTTCTTTCACCCTATGCCCCTGTTACCTAATAGTAATAAAGGTACCTGGGTGTTAGTCAGCTGTCACGGGCTGCTTCCTGGGGGTGGAGGCCTGGTCGAGGACCGGGCCACGGGGACACTAAAGCCCCGAAATCATCTCAAGAAACTCATTTGGAAAACTGCCTGGGATCATATCTATAGTGAAAACACCCGTTAATAGATACATAGGCAGCACAGCTCTATATCTATATGTGTTAGCAATACGAAAACTAAAGACATTCTGTAGCTTTACCTTGCACTAGTGAAATGTCACCTAAAATCTCTAGAGAATTAGTCAACGTAGCTCAGAATTAACAAAAATTATCTTAAAAACATGAAAAAAGGCAAATTGAGTCATAATTATCATTAAGAATTCTGGTATATATATATATATATATGTATATTATATATATGCTTAGTACAACCATTATTCAACAGGACATATTTTCAAAATTTGTATAGTTGTTGTACCTTGATGTCCCATAGGCTACTATGAGCTACCATAGGCTACTATGAGCTACCATAGGCTACCATGGGCTACTATGAGCTACCATAGGCTACTATGGGGCTACTATGAGCTACAATAGGCTACTATGAGCTACCATAGGCTACTATGAGCTACCATAGGCTAATATGGGCTACTATGAGCTACCATAGGCTACTATGGGCTACTATGGGCTACCATGGGCTACTATGAGCCACCATAGGCTACCATGGGCTACTATGAGCTACCATAGGCTACTATGAGCTACAATAGGCTACTATGAGCTACCATAGGCTACGATGGGCTACTATGAGCTACCATAGGCTACTATGGGCTACTATGAGCTACCATAGGCTACTATGGGCTACCATGGACTATTATGAGCTACCATAGGCTACTATGGGGCTACTATGAGCTACCATAGGCTACTATGAGCTACCATAGGCTACTATGAGACACCATAGGCTACTATGGGCTACTATGAGCAACCATAGGCTACTATGGGCTTCTATGGGCTACCATGGGGTATTATGAGCTACCATAGGCTACTATGGGCTACTATGAGCTACCATAGGCTAATATGAGCTACCATAGGCTACTATGAGCTACCATAGGCTACTATGAGCTACCATAGGCTACTATGAGCTACCATAAGCTACTATGGGCTACTATGGGCTACCATAGGCTACTATGGGCTACCATAGGCTACTATGGGCTACCATAGGCTACTATGGGCTACTATGAGCTACCATAGGCTACCATGGGCTACTATGAGCTACCATAGGCTACTATGAGCTACCATAGGCTACCATGGGCTACTATGAGCTACCATAGGCTACTATGAGCTACCATAGGCTACTATGGGCTACCATAGGCTACTATGAGCTACCATGAGCTACTATGGGCTACCATGGGACACCATATGACTACTCTGGGATACCACTGGCTACCATGTGGTACAACTGGCTACCATGGGGGTACCACTGACTACCATGGGGTACCACTGNTATATATATTGTGACGATAATCTCTTCCCAGAGATTGAGCCTGCTATTTCTTCCTTCATCTCGTTCTCAACAATATGCAAGATACGTTTTATAGTGGCTTAACGTATATATCAAGACAGCCACACGCACCTGCAACTCCCTCCTTCCCCCCACTTCTGCAACACCTGGTCGACCTGCAACTGCTGCTCCCAGCCAAACTAGCGACTTGCGGCCGTCCTGCATTTGATTGGCCGTTCCTCAACACACCACTCCCGCTCCACGCCAATCACATTCCTCGCCAGTCATTGTTGGACTCCCTTGCAGCTCTGCCAGCCAGAATATATCTTGTGCTCCTGCTGTGAACACCTAATTTGACCCACCTCGTGTGATCAAATAGAGGTTTATAGCTAGCGCATATATTCCCAGCACTAATATTATTTTACTTGTCACTTTTCCTCCCTTTAACGTAATTCAGTTTTATGTTCAGTTATTTTTTCACTTGTTGTTCTGCACCCTTAAGCCAAGACTTTGCCTTTATTTCAATTTGTTTCTTAGTGTTATTAAAGAGCATTGTTTATTATTGTGTTTTATGTCTCTTACCTTACCACAGATTATCAGACAAGCAGTCACTCTTTTTTTTCCTTTTTTCTATAAATAACTTGTATATGGTGCAGCATTGACATCTGCTATTTGGAAGACTGCCGACCACCATTTCCAACACGTTACCGTCACATATAATTGGGGGCCTGTCCGGGAGCTTCACTCAGGTATTGGTAATTGTGGTAAGCGTACTTGGCTTTCATTTCCCTTGCTTTCATTATTTACATTAATCATTTTTTATTTTATATGGTACTGTGTATATTGTGCATTACGGGAGTAGCATATGGTGAGTGTGAGACAACTTTGGATTACGTGGTGACTGTAGGCCGCAGTCATACTCTTAATTGGTCGTCTCCCCCTTCCGTGTTATTATCCGTGTTTAACATCTTTTGTCCCCAGATATTTCTCACATTTTTGACAGATTATCACATAGGTACCCTGGTACTGTGGTCTGTCTCCGGGTCAATAGCACCTAAGTCCTGCAATCCGACTCTAGGAGGAAAAAGAGGGCTTTAGATCCTCTAGCACGAACTATTATTGGCGAATTGGGACCTCGCCGATAGTTCTCGTCACCAGTTTTACCAAATCACCTCATTCTTTGGGGCACACGTGAGGAACACAAATGCGAACAAGCCTGAATGGTTCGCATTTGTGTTCCTCACGTGTGCCCCAAAGAATGAGGTGATTTGGTAAAATGCTATGCCCAAGATAACCATCTGAGTGCTGGCGGTGAGGTGGTTCAAATAGCTTCGGCTATCACCTCATTTTGTCCGTTCGTGATGGTCAAGTGGTTTAAGGCGTCTTGTACATACCAGTTGCGTTGCTCCTGGGAGTATGGGTTCGAGTCACTTCTGGGGTGTGAGTTTTCATTTGCATATAGTCCTGGGGACCATTCAGGCTTGTTCGCATTTGTGTTCCTCACGTGTGCCCCAAAGAATGAGGTGATTTGGTGAAATGCTATGCCCAAGATAACCATCCGAGTGCCGGCGGTGAGGTGGTTCAAATAGCTTTGGCTATCACCTCATTTTGTCCGGTCGTGATGGTCAAGTGGTTTAAGGCGTCTTGTACATACCAGTTGCGTTGCTCCTGATAGTATGGGTTTGAGTCACTTCTGGGGTGTGAGTTTTCATTCGCATATAGTCCTGGGGACCATTCAGGCTTGTTCGCATTTGTGTTCCTCACGTGTGCCCCAAAGAATGAGGTGATTTGGTAAAATGCTATGCCCAAGATAACCATCCGAGTGCCGGCGGTGAGGTGGTTCAAATAGCTTCGGCTATCACATACCAGTTGCGTTGCTCCTGGGAGTATGGGTTCGAGTCACTTCTGGGGTGTGAGTTTTCATTCGCATATAGTCCTGGGGACCATTCAGGCTTGTTCGCATATATATATATATAATATATATATATATATATATATATATATATATATATATATATATATATATATATATATATATAATATATATATATATATATATATATATATATATATATATATATATATATATATATATATATATATATATATATATATATATATATATATATATATTACCCTGAGAGGGCCCTCACACAAGTTACACTGGGACAGCCCCTCACACTAGTTACCCTGGGAGAGCCCTCACACTAGTTACCCTGGGAGAGCCCTCACACAAGTTACCCTGGGAGAGCCCTCACACAAGTTACCCTGGGACAGCCCCTCACACAAGTTACCCTGGGAGAGCCCTCACACAAGTTACCCTGGGAGAGCCCTCACACAAGTTACCCTGGGAGAGCCCTCACACAAGTTACCCTGGGAGAGCCCTCACACAAGTTACACTGGGACAGCCCCTCACACAAGTTACCCTGGGAGAGCCCTCACACAAGTTACCCTGGGAGAGCCCTCACACTAGTTACCCTGGGAGGGCCCCTCACACAAGTTACCCTGGGAGAGCCCTCACACAAGTTACCCTGGGAGAGCCCTCACACAAGTTACCCTGGGAGAGCCCCTCACACAAGTTACCCTGGGAGAGCCCTCACACAAGTTACCCTGGGAGAGCCCTCACACAAGTTACCCTGGGAGAGCCCTCACACAAGTTACCCTGAGAGAGCCCTCACACAAGTTACCCTGGGAGAGCCCTCACACAAGTTATCCTGGGAGAGCCCTCACACAAGTTACCCTGGGAGAGCCCTCACACAAGTTACCCTGGGAGAGCCCTCACACAAGTTACCCTGGGAGGGCCCTCACACAAGTTACCCTGGGAGAGCCCTGACACAAGTTACCCTGGGAGAGCCCTGACACAAGTTTCCCTGGGAGGGCCCTCACACAAGTTACCCTGGGAGAGCCCTGACACAAGTTATCCTGGGAGAGCCCTGACACAAGTTATCCTGGGAGAGCCCTCACACAAGTTACCCTGGGAGAGCCCTCACACAAGTTACCCTGGGAGAGCCCTCACACAAGTTACCCTGGGAGGGCCCTCACACAAGTTATCCTGGGAGAGCCCTCACACAAGTTACCCTGGGAGAGCCTTCACACAAGTTACCCTGGGAGGGCCCTCACACAAGTTACCCTGGGAGAGCCCTCACACAAGTTACCCTGGGAGAGCCCAAACACAAGTTACCCTGGGAGAGGCCTCCACAAGTTACCCTGGGAGAGCCCTCACACAAGTTACCCTGGGAGAGCCCTCACACAAGTTACCCTGGGAGGGCCTTCACACTAGTTACCCTGGGAGGGCCCCTCACACAAGTTACCCTGGGAGAGCCCTCACACAAGTTACCCTGGGAGAGCCCTCACACAAGTTACCCTGGGAGAGCCCCTCACACAAGTTACCCTGGGAGAGCCCTCACACAAGTTACCCTGGGAGAGCCCTCACACAAGTTACCCTGGGAGAGCCCTCACACAAGTTACCCTGAGAGAGCCCTCACACAAGTTACCCTGGGAGAGCCCTCACACAAGTTATCCTGGGAGAGCCCTCACACAAGTTACCCTGGGTGGGGCCTCACACAAGTTACCCTGGGAGAGCCCTCACACAAGTTACCCTGGGAGAGCCCTCACACAAGTTACCCTGGGAGAGCCCTCACACAAGTTACCCTAGGAGAGCCCTCACACAAGTTACCCTGGGAGGGCCCTCACACAAGTTATCCTGGGAGAGCCCTCACACAAGTAATCCTGGGAGAGCCCTCACACATGTTATCCTGGGAGAGCCGTCACACAAGTTACCCTGGGAGAGCCACTCACACAAGTTACCCTGGGAGAGCCCTCACACAAGTTACCCTGGGAGAGCCCTCACACAAGTTACCCTGGGAGAGCCCTCACACAAGTTACCCTGGGAGAGCCCTCACACAAGTTACCCCATGAAGAGAGACCTCACACAAGTTACCCTGGGAGAGGCCTCACATAAATTACCCTGGGAGATGCCACACACAAATTACCTTGAGAGAGGTCTCACACAAGTTTCCCTGGGAGAGCTCTCACACAAGTTACCCTGGGAGAGCCCTCGCACAAGTTACCATGGGAGAGCCCTCACACAAGTTACCATGGGAGAGCCCTCACACAAGTTTCCCTGGGAGAGCTCTCACACAAGTTACCATGGGAGAGCCCTCACACAAGTTACCCTAGGAGAGGCCTCACACAAGTTACCCTGGGAGTGCCCCTCACACAATTTACCCTGGGAGAGCCCCTCACACAAGTTACCCTAGGAGAGGCCTCCACAAGTTACCCTGGGAGAGGCCTCTACAAGTTACCCTGGGAGGATCCTCACACAAGTTACCCTGGGAGAGGCCTCCACAAGTTACCTGGGAGAGCCCTCACACAAGTTATCCCTGGGAGAGGCCTCCAAAAGTTACCCTAGGAGCGCCCTCACACAAGTTACCCTGGGAGAGCCCTCACACAAGTTACCCTGGGAGAGGCCTGACAGATGTTACCCTGGGTAACCCGTCCTCGCAAATTCGTATAGTCAAAATTGACTTATTAAATACGTGGATAGGTGATATACTAAACATAATAGTTTCCCTTGAAAAGCTTCATAGAAAACACCGACCTTACCTAACCTTGTTAGTATGTTAAGATAAGCATCTTATTGCTTCGTAATAACAATATTTGCCTAACCTATACCTATAATAGGTTAAGTAACAAATGTAATTACGAAGTTATAAGATGCTTATTTTAACATACTAAGTAGGTTAGGTAAGGTCTGTGTTTTCTATGAAGCTTTTCAAGAGAAACTATTAAGTTACCTTGGGAGGGCCCTCACTCAAGTTACCTTAGAAAAGGCTTCTGACAAATTACCCTGGGAGAGGCCTCCACAAGTTACACTGGGAGGATCCTCACACAAGTTACCCTAGGAGAGGCCCCAAGTTACCCTGGGAGAGCCTCCACACAAATTACCCTGGGAGAGGCCTCCACAAGTTACCCTGGGAGAGCTCTCACACAAGTTATCCTGGGTTGAGCATTCACTCAAGTTACTCTGGGAGAGCCCTTCACATGTTACCATGGGAGAGCCCTCACACAACTTACTCTGGGAGAGCCCTCACACAAGTTACCCTGGGAGAGCCCTCACACAAGTTACCCTGAGAGAGCCCTCCACAAGGTACCCTGGGAGAGCCCTCACACAAGTTACCCTGGGAGAGTCCCTCACACAAGTTACCCTGGGAAGCCTCACACAAGTTACCCTGGGAGAGCCCCACACAGTTACCCTGGGAGAGCCCTCAAACAAGTTAGAATGGGAGAGCCATCACACAAGTTACCCTGGGAGAGCCTCCACAAGTTACCTGGGAGAGCCTTCCACAAGTTACCCTGGGAGAGCCTCACCAAGTTACCCTGGAGAGCCCTCACACAAATTTCCCTGGGAGAGCCCTCACACAAGTTACCCTGGGAGAGCCCTCACACAAGTTACCCTGGGAGAGCCCTCCACAAGTTACCCTGGGAGAGCCCTCACACAAGTTACCCTGGGAGAGGCCTCACACAAGTTACCCTGGAGAGCCTCACACAGTTACCCTGGGAGAGCCTCACACAAGTTACCCTGGGAGAGCCCTCACACAAGTTACCTGGGAGAGCCTCACACAAGTTACCCTGGGAGAGCCCTCCACAAGTTACCCTGGGAGAGCCCTGACACAAGTTACCCTGGGAGAGGCCTCACACAAGTTACCTTGAGAGAACTCTCACACAAGTTACCCTGGGAGAGCCCTCCACATGTTATCGTGGGAGGGCAGTAGTAGGGATGAAGGCGTAGCGGCCCCTTTATTTTTCTGGGAAAAAGGGAAGCTGAGTCACAGGGTTTTCAGGTAAATTTAGAAATATTGTGTTTGTGTCACAGCATTTCCAGGTAAACTCTACGGGCGATTTTTGTTTTCAATTGCGCATTTTTCAAAGACCATTTTCAGAGAATATGTTCATAGAAGTTTGTTAAGAGATCTTATGATGAAAATAATATCATAGAAGTTTGTTAAAGTTCTTGTAGGAGAAATTCAATTTTTTTCAGAGATCTTACCTATAATAAACCGATATTTAGGCCTTATACATTTAAGTAGGATTTGTACTTAGAAACTAGTGTATGGGTATATAACTGAATCATTACCAGGCCATCCCCCTCTCCCTGCCTTCCCCTCCCCCGTACATCTCCTGCTGCCACCTCACACCCCCCTCCCCCCCCTTACCTCACAATCTCCTGCATCACCTGTGTTTACCTTACGCCAGCGGCCAGACGCTGCCTTCAGGTCCCCTCCATAATCTTATCTTACCTTCTCCATAATATCTGGACCGTCCCTCCCCTCTCTCTCTCTCTCTCTCTCTCTCTCTCTCGCTCTCTCTCTCTCTCCCATTACCTTACTCCTTTCCTTCGTCATATTGTTCTTTCTTCGTATTTCCGTACAGCTATTTAGACCTCTAAATGTTTGTTCCTTTACATTAAACTAGTCAGTTTTACACAAATAAATTGTGTTAGTAAGCAAGTTCTAGCTCCTGTCCCCGCCTTAGTTTATCCCCGTATCTTCTTTAGCGTCCAATCATTTTCTTCGAGATTTAAAACACAGCTATTTCAGACGTATTAAAATACAATAATTTAGTTAATAAGCTCCAGCTCCTGTCCCCCGCCATAGTTCCCTCTCATATCTTCGTTAATACCTAACCAATCCCCCTGAAATTTTAAACTATCTTTTTTCAGACATAGTAAATCAAATCAATTCAGTAAGCACGTTCTAGCACCTGTTCCCGGCTTAACCCACTCTCATAACATCTTTACTAACAGTCCATCCAATCCCCTTAATTTTAAAGTCATATTTCAGATGTAGTAATAAATCCGAACAATTACTGAGTTCTAGCTCCTGTCTTCAGCCTTTGTTTCCCTCTCGTATCTCCGTTATACCTATTCATTTTCCTGAAACTTATGCCTCTGTATATCAGACACAAATAAGATCAAGTCAGTACCGAGCTCCAGCTCATGTCCCCCCACCTTAGTTCATTTGTACAAGTTCGTTAGTAACAAACTAAGTTCCCTGAAAATTGTAACTGCGGTATTTTCAGACGTATTAAAATACAATAATTTAGTTTAACGAGCTCCGGCTCACGTCCCCCCACTTAGTTCTTTTGTACAAGTTCTTTATTATCAGACCAAATCCCCAGATATTAAGAACACTATATTTCTACGTAGTAAAATAAATCAAGACATTAACCAAGTTCCAGCTCATGTCCTCCACCGTAGTTCAATGTTCATCAAATTATTTCAGATCGAGGCCTTCTCCAGTCTATCAAAGTCAGCAACATGTCCATTAATACCCTTTCCCTACATTACCTTCTCATCCCCAACTTATCCAAACCTTCAATAATCGTACTTTATTTGCATATTTTTTCTACATTCACTGTGTCTTTGTATTCTCATCCATGTTTTCCGTGTTCACTCCATGTTCTTCAAAATGTTCACAGCTCAGTCATTTCATATTTTCACAAGTATCTCCATTTTTTCTGTGATCGTTCTGTTAGTCTCATGATGTTCTCTGCCAATTCTAGTCATATTTTCTATGTTTTCATGTTCTGTGTAAGTCATATTCCCAGCATGTTCACTGTATTCATCAGCTTTTCTTACATGTTTTTTCTGTGTTCCCCGTATGTTCACTGTGTTCATTCTCTACTTAGTCTCAATTTTTTATGTTCTTTGTTTCTTTGAACCAATTATTTCTTTTCATTCAGTAACTAGTTCTTTGTCAAATATTATCAACCGCAATACAGTTCCCCAATGAATGTAGTCAGTCATCCAGTTTTATTTGCAAAACTACATCAAAGTAATTCTCGTAGTCAACTTAATATTTCTTACCAACACTGTTCTTAAACAAATCTACACTTTATTCAGTACCAAATTACAAAGACAAACTTTTCTTGTAACTTCTTAACTAAAAATTACTTGTCAATCAACAGAAAACAGTCAGGATTAATCTCGTTCAACACTGTTCTTAACTAAATAACCTTTCTCTTAGCTAAAAAAATCAAAGGAAACTTTCCAATACTGTTCATAACTAACTTTATCCTTCGTCAAGTAACTGAAAACAGTCTTGTTCAACATTTCTTAACAGTCGTTATGTTTCGTCAAGTAAGAAAAAAAAGCTAAAATATCTTCATCGCTGTTCTTAACTGACATTATACTTTGTGAAGCATAAAAAATAGTCTCCGTCATCAAATTCCTGTCTTTTCCTCAACTAAAAATAGTCAAATGGAACATCGTTCAACACTTTTGTAACTAAAAGTATTCATCAGTCAACTAAAAATAGTCACTTTCAACATGTTTCCCTGTCATTTCTTAACTAAAATTATCCATTAATCAACAGAAAAAGTCATGTTCATCATGTTTCCATGTCATTTCTTAACTGAAATATCACTTCTCTCAACTGAAAACAGTCAAGTGTAGACTCTTTCCAACACTGTTCTTAACTAAAGTAACCTTTCACTTCGCTAAAATAGTCATATTCATCATTGTTCCTAACTAAATTATATGTCGTTAAGTAAGAAATATAGTCAAAGACACTCTTCGAGACATCAAGTTGCACTCAAAGACATCCTTTGGGACATCAAAGACATCCTTTAAGACGTCAAAGACACCTCTCGAGACGCCAAAGACACTGTCAGAGAGACCAAAGTTACTCTTCGAGAAATCAAAGACACTCTTCGATACATCAATGACACAATCAAAGACACACTCAAAATCGTTAAATACTACTCATGTCCACAAAAGTTATTCTCAGAGCCATCAAAAAGTTAAATATTGTCATCAAGTTAATCTCTAAGTATCCTTTCGTTCATCAGAGAAGCTTTCTATGATATCTTTGTTCATCAAAGTTATTCTCAGAGTCATCAAAAGGTACTCCCATGTCCTCAAAGTTAATCTCAGACATCTTCGTCCATAAAAGTTTTTCTCAGAGTCATCAAAGTTATTCTCAGAGACATCTAAAGTTATTCTCGGAGACATCGAAATTATTCTCAGAGACACCAGAGTCATCAAAACTTATTCTCAGAGCTACCAAAAGTTATTCTCACGTACTCAAAAGTTAATCTCGCTTACCAAAGATGTTCTGTAAGACATAAAAGTTCTCTCTAAGTCATAAAAGTTATCCTCTGAGCTACCAAATACTACTCATGTTCTCAAAAGTCATAAAAGTTATTCCCAGAGTCATTAAAATTAATCTCTGCCATCAAAAGTTAATCTCAGTCATCAAATGTTATTCTCTAAGTATCCTTTCATTCATTAGAAAAACTTTCTAAGACATCTTCGTTCATCAAAGTTGTTCTCTAAGTCATAAAAGTTATTCTCAAAGTCATCAAAGTTAATCTCTAAGTCACCTTCGTTCATCAGAGAAACTTTCCAAAACATCTTTGTTCATAAAGTTATTCTCAAAGTCATCAAAGTTAATCTCTAAGTCACCTTCGTTCATCAAAGAAACTTTCCAAAACATCTTTGTTCATAAAGTTATTCTCAGAGACATCAAAAGGTACTCTCATGTCCTCAAAGTTAATCTCTAAGTCGTCAAAGTTAATCGCAGAGCTAACAAAAGTTGCTCTATAAGTCATAAAAGTTATTCTCAGAGCTAGCAAAAGTTATTTCAATGTCATCAAAGGTAATCTCTAACTCACTTTCGTTCACCAAAGTTGTTCTCTAAAACACCTTCGTTCATCAAAGAAACTCTCCTTCTTCCAAGAAGTTATACTTTAAGACATCAATGTTGTTCTCAAGACATCTTCAGGCATAAAATTTCTCTCCAAAATGTAACTAGTTCAGCTTTTCATATCAAACTTGCACTTCTGTTAAAATATATTTTCTTAGACACTTTACCTTTAAAACTGTTCTCTGTACAACACTGCTTAAACCTACCTAACCTATCCTCCCCGCCCAATGTTACTTACCTAACATAACGTTCCTAAACCTAACTTAGCTTACCCTAACCTAACATTCCAAAACCTAACTTAGCTTACCCTAACCTAACTAACCCTAACTTAACTTGCATAACCTAACTTACCTTACCTCACCTAACTTACCTTACCTTACCTAACTTAACCTGCTTAACCTAACCTAACTTACATAACCTAACTTACATAATCTATCTTAGCTTGCAACCAAACCTAACTTAACTCGCTAACCTAACCTAACCTTACTTACCTTAGCCTAACATAACCTAACTTACCAAACCTAACTTGCATAACCTAACCTAACCTAACTAATTAACTTGCATAACCTAATCTAACTTAACTCGCATAACCTAACCTAACCTAATGTAACCTAACTTAATGTAACTTAACCTATCCTAACTTAACCTATCCTAACTTACCTATCCTAACTAACTTGCATAACCTAACCTAACTTGCATAACCTAACCTAACCTAATGTATACCTAACTACCTAACCTAACTTAATGTAATTAACCTATCCTAACTTACCTAACCTAACTTAACTTGCATAACCTAACCTAACTTAATGTAACCTAGCTTACCTAATCTAACTTAATGTAACTTAACCTATCCTAACTTAACCTATCCAACTTAACCTATCCTAACTTACATATCCTAACTTAACTTGCATAACCTAACCTAACTTGCATAACCTAACCTAACCTAATGTAACCTAACTTACCTAACCTAACTTAATGTAACTTAACCTATCCTAACTTACCTAACCTAACTTAACTTGCATAACCTAACCTAATGTAACCTAGCTTACCAAACCTAACTTAATGTAACTTAACCTATCCTAACTTAACCTAACCCAACTTAACCTAACCTAACTTAACCTAACCTAACCTAACCTATCCTAACTTAACCTATCTTTACCTAACCTAAAATAACCTAACCTAACCTAACTTAACCTAACCTAACTTACCTAACCTAACCTAACCTAACTGAACCTAAAATAACATAACCTAACTTAACCTAACCTATCCTAACCTAACCTAACATAACTAACTATCCTATCCTATCCTGACTTATCTAACCTATCCAAACTTAAAGTAAAATACCTAATTAACCTTACTTATGTAACATAACTTACCAAAACTGCTTACTCGAATTGACATAACTAACTTACCTATGCTAACTCACCCAACCAGACACCACCTAACTTATATAAATATTCCTGCTTGTCGTTTTGTGTTTCATCAATCAATGTCTCATTCATTTGTTCGTTTCAATAGTTAACTTCTCAAATGGACATTTTGCATTTCAAGTGCTATTTGTTAAAGATTGGGATGTTTAAGCATGTCAAAGGATTTTTGTTATATATGTGCATTTACTCATTCAAGGGTTAATTTCTCAATGGTCATTTTTGCATTTCAAGTGCTATTTGTTAA
>WNGS01162460.1:27197-39258 GCA_020271785.1 Procambarus virginalis | reverse complement strand
CTACTACCACACCACAACTAGAACACCACTACTACCACACCACAACTAGTACACCACTACTACCACACCACAACTGGAACACCACTACTACCACACCACAACTAGTACACCACTACTACCACACCACAATTAGTACACCACAACTAGTAACCACATCTAGTACACCACTACTACCACACCACTACTAGTACACCACAACTACCACACCACAACTACACACCACAACTAGAACACCACTACTACCACACCACAACTAGTACACCACAACTACCACACCACAAATAGTACACCACTACTACCACACCACTACTGCCACACCACAACTGGAACACCACTACTACCACACCACAATTAGTACACCACTACTACCACACCACAATTAGTACACCACAACTAGTAACCACATCTAGTACACCACTACTACCACACCACTACTAGTACACCACAACTACCACACCACAACTAGTAAACCACATCTAGTACACCACTACTAGTACACCACAACTAGTACACCACAACTACTACCACCAACTACTACCAACACCACTACTAGTACACCACAACTAGTACACCACAACTAGTACACCACAACTACCACACCACAACTACCACACCACAAACTAGTACACCACAACTACCACAACCACAACTACCACACCACAACTAGTACACCACTACTAGTACACCACAACTACCACACCACAACTAGTAAAAAACAACTAGTACACCAGATCTAGTACACCACAACTACCACACCACAACTAGTACACCACAACTACTACCACCTTACTACTACCACACCACAACTAGTACACCACAACTACCACACCACTACTACCACACCACAACTAGTACACCACTACTACCACACCACAACTGGTACGCCACTACTACCACACCACAACTAGTACACCACTACTACCACACCACAACTATTACGCCACTACTACCACACCACGACTACCACACCACTACTACCACACCACAACTAGAACACCACTAATACCACACCACAACTAGAACACCACTACTACCACACCACTACTAGAACACCACTACTACCACACCACAACTAGAACACCACTACTACCACACCACAACTAGTACACCACTACAACCACACCACAACTAGAACACCACTACTACCACACCACAACTAGTACACCACAACTGGAACACAACTACTACCACACCACAACTAATACACCACAACTAGTACACCACTACTACCACACCACAACTAATACACCACTACTTCCACACCACATCTAGTACACCACTACTACCACACCACAACTAGTACACCACTACTACCATACCACAAACTAGTACACCACTACTACCACACCACAACTAGTACACCACTACTACCACACCACAACTAGTACACCACTACTACCACACCACAACTACCACACCACAACTGGAACACAACTACTACCAACACCACAACTAATACACCACAACTAGTACACCACTACTACCACACCACAACTAATACACCACTACTACCACACCACAACTAGTACACCACTACTACCACACCACAACTAGTACACCACTACTACCATACCACAACTAGTACACCACTACTACCACACCACAACTAGTACACCACTACTACCACACCACAACTGGAACACAACTACTACCACACCACAACTAGTAAACCACAACCTAGTACACCACAACTACCACACCACAACTAGTAAAAAACTACTACCACCACAACTACTACACCGCTTCTAGTACACCACTACTACACACCACAACTAGTACACCACTACTACCACACCACAACTGGAACACCACTACTACCACACCACTACTACCACACCACAACTAGTACACCACTACTACCACACCACAACTAGTAAACCACAACTAGTACACCACAACTGGAACACCACTACTACCACACCACTACTACCACACCACAACTAGTAAACCACAACTAGTACACCACAACTGGAACACCACTACTACCACACCACTACTACCACACCACAACTGCCACACCACAACTAGTACACCAGTACTACCACACCACTACTACCACACACTACTACCACACCATTACTACCACACCACAACTAGTACACCACTACTACCACACCACAACTAGTACACCACTACTTCCACACCATTACTACCACACCACAACTACTAGTTCACCACTACTGGTTCACCACTACTAGTTCACCTCTACTACCACACCATTTCTAGTACACCATTACTACCACACCACTACTTCCACACCACAACTAGTACCACACAACTAGTACACCACAACTAGTACACCGCTTCTAGTACACCACTACTAGTACACCACAACTAGTACACCACAACTAGTACACCACTACTACCACACCACAACTAGTAAACCACATCTAGTACACCACTACTACCACACCACAACTAGTAAACCACAACCTAGTACACCACAACTACTACACCGCTTCTAGTACACCACTACTACCACACCACAACTAGTACACACTACTAGTACACCACAACTAGTACACCACAACTAGTACACCACTACTAGTACACCACAACTAGTACACCACAACTACCACACCACTACTAGTACACCACAACTAGTACACCACAACTAGTACACCACTACTAGTACACCACACTAGTACACCACTACTACCACACCACAAATATCACACCACAACTAGTAACACCACAACTAGTACACCACTACTACCACACCACTACTAGTACAACACAACTAGTACACCACAACTAGTACACCACAACTAGTACACCACAACTAGTACACCACTACTACCACACCACTACTACCACACCACTACTAGTACAACACAACTAGTACACCACAACTAGTACACCACAACTAGTACACCACAACTAGTACACCACAACTACCACACCACAACTAGTACACCACTACTACCACACCACAACTAGTACACCACAACTACCACACCACTACTACCACACCACAACTAGTACACCACAACTAGTACACCACAACTAGTACACCACTACTACCACACCACTACTAGTACACCTCAACTAGTACACCACAACTAGTACACCACAACTAGTACACCACAACTAGTACACCACAACTACCACACCACAACTAGTACACCACAACTACCACACCACTACTACCACACCACAACTAGTACACCACTACTACCACACCACTACTACCACACCACAACTAGTACACCACAACTACCACACCACTACTACCACACCACAACTAGTAAACCACATCTAGTACACAACAACTACCACACCACAACTACCACACCACAACTAGTAAACCACATCTAGTACACAACAACTACCACACCACAACTACCACACCACAACTAGTACACCACTACTACCACACCACAACTAGTACACCACAACTACCACACCACTACTACCACACCACAACTAGTACACCACAACTAGTACACCACAACTAGTACACCACTACTACCACACCACTACTACCACACCACAACTAGTAACACACAACTAGAACACCACTAATAGTACACCACTACTAGTAAACCACTTCTAGTACACCACTTCTACCACACCACAACTAGTACACCACAACTACCACACCACTACTACCACACCACAACTAGCACACCACAACGAAGTGATAAACGAAGTGATCTTGTGAGGAACATGTACTTGTAGAGGAACATGAATAATGAGTATAAAAAAGTTGTACAGAGAACATATGAAGTACATGAAAACATGACAAGAACACAGTGAACGTACTGGGAAAATGGCAAAAAACAGAGAAAAATGGAGAAAACTGGTGAAAAAATATGAACTGAATGGGC
Source organism: Procambarus virginalis (assembly GCA_020271785.1). Classification (NCBI taxonomy): domain Eukaryota; kingdom Metazoa; phylum Arthropoda; class Malacostraca; order Decapoda; family Cambaridae; genus Procambarus; species Procambarus virginalis. The sequence continues at coordinate 35,428 of WNGS01162460.1, read as the reverse complement.
AGTGAACATTTGAAGAACATGGAGTGAACACGGAAACATGGATGAGAATACGTAGAACACAGTGAATGTAGAAAAAAAATATGCAAATACAGTGCGATTATTGAAGGTTTGGAAGAGTTGGGGATGAGAAGGTACATGTAGGGAAAGGGTATTAATGGATATGTTGCTGACTTTGATAGACTGGAGAAGGCCTTGATCTGAAATAATTTTATGAACATTGAACTACGGTGGAGGACATGAGCTGAAACTTGATTAATGTCTTGATTTATTTTACTATGTTAGACATATAGCGATCTTAAATATCTGGGGGATTGGTCTGATAATAAAGAACTTGTACAAATGAACTAGGTGGGGGACGTGAGCTGGAGCTCGTTAAATTAAATTATTGTATTTTAATACGTCTGAAAATACTGCAGTTACAAATTTCAGGGAACTTAGTCTGTTACTAACGAACTTGTACAAATGAAACTAAGGCGGGGGAACATGGACTAGAGTTCGGTAAACGTGTTATCTTTACTTACTCAGTTTGAAGTATGGCGGGTTTACATTTCATGAAAATTAATGGGTTATTAACGAAGATGTGCGAGTGAACTTAGGTGGAGGACAAGAGCTGGAGCTCAGTACCTAAATTATTGAATTGAACCTACGTTTGAAATATGGCTATTTAAAAATTTTAGGGAGATTGGACTGTTAGTAACGAAGTTACGGTGATAAACTAAGGCTGAGGACAGGAGCTAGAACTTGCTTACTGAATTGATTTTGATTTACTATGTCTGAAAAAAGACAGTTAAAAATTTCAGGGGGATTGGTTAGGTATTAACGAAGATATGAGAGGGAATTATGGCGGGGGCCAGGAGCTGGAGCTCGTTAACTAAATTATTGTATTTTAATACGTCAGAAATAGCTGTGTTTTAAATACCGAAGAAAATGATTGGAGGCTAAAGAATATACGAGGATAAACTAAGGCGGGGACAGGAGCTAGAACGTGCTTACTAACACGATTTATTTGTGTTAAACTGACTCGTTTAATGAAAGGAGCAAACATACGATGTCAGAAAATAGCTGTAAGGAATTACGAAGAAAGAACAATTATGACGAAGGAAAGGAGTAAGGTAATGGGATACAGAAGAGAGAGAGAGGAGAGAGGAGAGAGAGAGGGGGGAGGGACGGTCCAGATATTATGGAGAAGATAAGATAAGATTATGGAGGTGACCTGAAGGTAGCGTCTGGCCGCTGGCGTAAGGTAAACACAGGTGATGCGGGAGATGGTGAGGTAAAGGAGGGAGGGAGGGGGTGTGAGGTAGGGAGCAGGAGATGTAGGGGGGAGGGGGATGGCTAAGTAATGATTCACTTTATATACCGCATACAACTAGTTTCTAAGTACAAATCCTACGTAAATGTATAAGGCCTAAATATGGCTTATTATAGGTAAGAACTCTGAAAAAAATTGAATTTCTCCTATAAGAACTTTAACAAACTTCTATGATATTATTTTCATCATAAGATCTCTTAACAAACTTCTATGAACATATTCTCTGAAAATGGTCTTTGAAAAATGCGCAATTGAAAACAAAATTCACCCATAGAGTTTTAGAACGGTTTAACGCCCGTAGAGCTATATGAACGGTTTAACGCCTTAAACCGTTCATATAGCCCAGGCTATCACTTCCTTATGTCCGGTCGTGATGGTCAAGTGGTTTAAGGCGTCCCTGTACATACCAGTTGCGTTGCTCCTGGGAGTATGGATTCGAGTCACTTCTGGGGTGCGAGTTTTCATTCGCATATAGTCCTGGGGACCATTCAGGCTTGTTCGCATTTGTGTTCCTCACGTGTTGCCCCAAAAAATGAGGTGATTTGATAAAATGCTATGCCCAAGATAACCACCCAAGTGCCAGCGGGGAAGTGGTTCATATAGCTCAGGCTATCACTTCCTTATGTCCGGTCGTGATGGTGAAGCGGTTTAATGCGTCCCCTGTACATACCAGTTGCGTTGCTCCTGGGAGTATGGGTTCGAGTCACTTCAGGGGTGTGAGTTTTCATTCGCATATAGTCCTGGGGACCATTCAGGCTTGTTCGCATTTGTGTTCCTCACGTGTTGCCCCCAAAATGAGGTGATTTGATAAAATGCTATGCCCAAGATAACCATCCAAGTGCCGGTGGGGAAGTGGTTCATATAGCTCAAGCTATCACTTCCTTATGTCCGGTCGTGATGGTCAAGCGGTTTAAGGCGTCCCTGTACATACCAGTTGCGTTGCTCCTGGGAGTATGGGTTCGAGTCAATTCTGGGGTGTGAGTTTTCATTCATATATATATATATATATATATATATATATATATATATATATATATATATATATATATATATATATATGATATATATATATATATATATATATATATTCTACCCACTTCAGGACTTCGCTCCAATATAGAAGCATCAAGAAATATAGGACAATAGGCCCTCTGCAGTTACTTCCATTCTTACCTTCAATTAATACCCATTGTTTCGTGTTCTATCCTGTGTTGAAAGTTTTATTCACCTCATCCAAAACTGTTGTAACATATCACCTCACCCAAAATGTGGGTATAAAATAAAATGAAAGCTGTTTAAATCATAGCATAAGTAATAACTCTGTTTAGTATTTGCAGGTGATAGTTGTGTGTGTGTAAACTAAAAGTCTTTGAAAATGTAATAAGTTATTACGAAACGTGTTCAAGTGTCATGTCAGACTAGAAATAAAAATGAATTTTGGAGAATTGATTTTTCAATTACCATCAACAGTGAAAAGAAACATAAGAAATATTGAGAAAATTCGTGTTAGAATTATTAATCTTACTTTTTCGGTTATATTTATAATAATTATATGTCTACAGGAAAGACTACTACCAAATATACTAATATATATATATGATTATATTATTATATATATATATATATATATATAATATATATATATATATATATATATATATATATATATATATATATATATTATAGATATAGGGGGTACCACCTCTGGTTCAATTATAGTGACCAGAGCCTCAGAGAAGGGAACACAGAGCATTCAGGGAAAAACTTGCCATTTAACTCTGAATCTTAAGAGTGTTCGCTTCTCCTACCACCCCCCCTTTTTTATGTGTACACTTTATTATGCAAGGTTATACAGTTACATATCTGATTTTATACTAAAAATGAACATTAAGAGGACACAAAAAAAAAGTTCGCTTCCTAGAGGCTGTAGATTTCTTCGAACTCTTCCGCGTCGGGCAGGAACGGAGGATGCATGAGAGCATTCCCTCTCTGGATCGCGACAACGAGGTGCTGAAAGAGAAAAACTTGCCACTCTAGTGTCTCTTGTGGTGTCATTAGCTTGGAACCAAGATCCTTAAGAAACCTTCTTGCACTCTCTCCCCATGGGCCTAGGGTCTCAGACCCTATTGGAACGAAGTTGTACCAATGATCTAAATGCCTGTACTTGGATGACTGTCTTTTTCTCTGTGTGTCGTCGTGGCTCCTGCTTGTCCAACAGAGAGGTTGATGTATGTGGTTGCCAGGGTGGATACGCAAGTATAGTCCCATGCCAACTGTCTGCCACCCTTCCACGGACGCAGTGTGATTCCGTCTGGTCGGCCGGCAAGCTAACAGAGTCACGGTTCAGTAGGTTGCGGGGCTCTCTCTCCGCTGGACACTGAGCAAAGGCAAGGCTTCTTTTAATGATGTCGTTGACTTCGTCGTGTCTAGTGTGCCAACCACCAGATTTTCCACAGTGCAGGCCATGCAATCCATATTCGTCAGCATCTGCCTCACCGCAAATACACCTATGAACAGTGTGGATAGGGGCAGCAAAACGGATAGCAACTGCAATACGGAGCTCCTGCGGATCAAGACGTGTGCCTTTCGCAGACATAGGGACTGCCAAAAGGAAGTCCCCTGCATGGGGAGCCTGCACAGTTGTGAGGCGTGCACGATCACTGTGGGTTGTTTTGCTGCCTCCAGCAAAGCTGTGGCTTCTTTGTCTGGCATTGGGACTGTCCCAGCTAGATTGTTTCTTGGCTTCGCATGGCTGGTCTGAGTGCTGGGTCTGCCATGGCACCCCATTTCGTATCGCATTCCGTGTAGTGGGGTCCTGTATCCCCGCTATATCACTGAGGGTGTCAGGTAGAATTTTCCTTAACCAGGTCATCTGATGCTGAGGAGGAAGACAGGAAGGCTGGGACAGCAATTTGGGCGGCGGTGTGGACACCCAAGCCACCGAGCCTTACAGGAAGAGTGGCTTGTTTCCACTGGCACTCGTTGAGGGAGAGATTAACAACTTTCTCCAGCATGGTCTTCAGTAAGAGGTCATACTCTTCATGCTTTTGGTTGTCGTAAGATTGGGCGCCAACTCAGAAAGTAGGTTAACCTTGGCAGGGATAGACATTTGGTGAGGAGGATAAAAAGCATCGTGGGCATCGATGTCACCTATTCTGTCTTCCATCCTCCTAAGGCCCGCGATTTTCTTGTCAAGGATCTCCTCAATGGCCTTAGACCCGAGAGGGGCTCCAAGGAGGGTGCTGTTCACGGCCCTAATGACATGGGCTCCAGGCAAGGAAGACCTTATTCTAGCTACGATGTCTGGGTTGGAGGAGACTACTTCACACTTGGAAGGGTTCAGGACGAGACAAAGGCTTACTTCTTGCTCCCTTATTTTCTTGATATCTTCCAAGAGGTCGTCTACGTGCCAGCTATAGTGCCATCATCCAAAACCAGATGTTGAACTCGCTGGACAAGCTTTCGGTGATTTCTTTTTAAGACTAAGCAGAAAAGAAGGGGAGCAAGAGGGTCACCTTGCTGAACACCTTCACATGAACTGATTTCATATTCACCAAAGAGCAGTTTTGACTCACCATTGTAGCACGATAGTATGAACGGGTAGAGGGGCCGGAAATGTCGATGTACGGCACAAAGTACTGCAAAGTACTATATATATATATATATATATATATATATATATATATATATATATATATATATATATATATAATATATATATATATATATATATGTCGTACCTAGTAGCCACAACGCATTTCTCAGCCTACTTTGCAAGGCCCGATTTGACTAATAATCCAAGTTTTCCTGAATTAATATATTTACTCTAATTTTTTTTTTCTTATGAAATGATAAAGCTTCCCATTTCATTATGTATGAGGTCAATTTTTTTTTATTGGAGTTAAAATGTAGTAGATATTAATTAACGTAAAATTAACGTAGATATATGACTGAACCTATCCAACCCTACCTAACCTAACCTAACCTATCTTTATAGGTTAGGTTAGGTTAGGTAGCCGAAAAAGTTAGGTCAGGTTAGGTTAGGTAGGTTAGGTAGTCGAAAAACAAATAATTCATGAAAACTTGGCTTATTAGGCAAATCGGGCCTTGCACAGTAGGCTGAGAAGTGCATTCTGGCTACTAGGTGCGACATATATATATATATATATATATATATATATATATATATATATATATATATATATATATATATATATATGTCGTACCTAGTAGCCAGAACTCACTTTTTGGCCTACTATGCAAGCCCCGATTTGCCTAATAAGCCAAGTTTTCCTGAATTATTATATTTTCTCTATTTTTTTCTTATGAAATGATAAAGCTACCCATTTCATTATGTATGAGGTCATTTTTTTTCATTGGAGTTAAATTAACGTAGATATATGACCGAACCTAACCAACCCTACCTAACCTAACCTAACCTATCTTTATAGGTTAGGTTAAGTTAGGTAGCCGAAAAGTTAGGTTAGGTTAGGTTAGGTAGTTAGGTAGTCGAAAAACAATTAATTCATGAAAACTTGGCCTATTAGGCAAATCGGGCCTTGCATAGTAGGCTGACAAGTGCGTTCTGGCTATTAGGTACGACATATATATATATATATATATATATATATATATATATATATATATATATATATATATATATATATATATATATATATATATATATATATATATATTGTTACGGTGCCCTCTCCTATCTCTTTCGTTGCCTGCTATAAGAGTCATATCGACTCTCCCTACAGGGAGAAACTTACATTATAAGTCTGTAGGTAAGGGGAAAGAGGCGCCCGGATATAAATGAAAGAGTATCCCCTACTGCAGATGTGACGATTTGGAATGGACGCGCAGCTGTGTGCGGATTGTATGACTCGGGTCACGAGCGACCAATTAGAGCCCGCCGTGACGTCACCGAGTGTCCCGGGCGGCGCCGACGTGAGAGTTTGACTGACAGTGGGAGCGTGAGGACGCATCTCGGTCAGCTCTCAAGAATTGGAGGCTTTACAGGCCTTTCTCAGTGGATTAGAGCTAGCCATCGCAGCCCACCTGATATATAGGAGACCCCGCGCTTCTGGGAAGCAAAAAGGAACCATGTTGAGTGGGCAGAGAAGTGCCAAACTTGGAGAATTGTCAGTGACGACGCTGGGCGGCGGCGCGTGACGCTGAGGGCCTGAAAGGTGTGGCGGGCAGGCATAGCTGTGACTGGGTCACATCCACTGAGGGTGTTGGAGGGACGACACCGTTCCTAGGACGAGAAGCAGTACCTTGTGGAAGGAACGTGTGTGCGAATATGGCGATTAGCTCAGCGCCCATTGATGGACCAGGACTGGGATAGCTGAACCCCAGAGATTGGAACGGCGAAGACGCGAAGCTTCACGACACCTGAGGACGTGTGGGAACGTTCCTGGATCACCGAGGATCGACTCAGGAAGCATAGGACCCTCACACCATCGAGGGACAGGCGTCGTGAGCCAAGGATTGTTAAGGTAGATCATTTTCCCTCCCATTACCCCTTTGTGAGAGTAGGCTAGATAGGCGCATTATATTCACTTATATATGTGGAAATAGGATATTAATGCTTTAGTAGCAGAATAGGCTGCAGGGCAGCTTATGTCCAGGACTGTCAGAGAGGACAGTGTGTGTGGATGGCAGGACAGTGAAGAAGAGGAGCCGACGTGGTGAAGAGGCCCTTCTGTGAGAGAGTGTGTGACTCCTGTCTAGCTGCCCAGTTGAAGGAGCCTGGAGAACGTGAGAGAAGAGTTGCTGACAATCTCCAGAGTTATTATTATTATTTTCATTTCCTTGTATCACTTGTAATCATAATGTGTGATCATGTAATACGTGTCAGTAAATTCACACATTTTACTATTGTGTTTAAGTGTGCCTCCATTGCAAAATTTCTCTATTCAGCATACACGAGGGTTATCATAGTACCATTTAGGGGACATCACGCTCCCTATAGAATTTCTTTTTGTCTTGGGAGTAGCAACACTCTGGCAACAGACAACATATATGCACCCACTGAACTGCATCGCTGGGGTGCAGATATAATAACCCAGCTGGCGACCTTGTTGAGGAAAAGATAGAGAAGACAGGCGGGAAAGGAGTTCCTGCAACCTCTTTGTCCGGCAGGCAAGACTCAGGGAGGTCATTGTTACAAAGTAAGCCCGAGTCTTCCTTCACTCCTCCACGGGTCTAGGCCGGAATTGCTGATAGCAGTTTCCCCGTGGTTGACTGAAGGGCTTCCAGGGTGAGTCAGTGGCACCCCTTCAGTGGTGGAAGCAAAGACCTGCGGAGGTGGGCAATGCTGGTCTTCTCCTGCGGAACCAAGGAGACTCCGGTGAATCCTGGGAGTCGGAGGGGCTGAGTATTCGGCCTTTCGAGCCCCTAGCAGCCGAGTGCTAGCAGAGCCCCGGCCCACCCCCCGTGACAATATATATATATATATATATATATATATATATATATATATATATATATATATATATATATATATATATATATATATATATATATATATATTTATACATTTTTACATCTCTTTATACAAGAGATTTTCTTTATTTTCAATAATTGTTCCAATTAGTTTATTTGAATTACTATTATCTATATAATATTTAGAACATAAATTATTCTCGCAGTTGTGTTAGTTTAGGTTAGGTTTAGATACGTTAGGTTTGGTTAGGTAGGGTTGGTTAGGTTCGGTCCTATATCTACGTTGGTTTTAACTAAAATTTAAACAAATAAACTTATGCATAATGAAATAGCCAGATTCATCATTTCAGAAGAAAAACATATTGAAAAAAATATAAATCAGGAAAACTTAGCTTATTAGGCAGATCCGGCCTTGCATAGTAGGCCGAGTAAGACGTTCTAGCTACTAGGTTCAACATATATATAT